>CAJQZJ010033927.1:3517129-3537539 GCA_907164525.1 Lophiomys imhausi
AAGAAGAAGAAGAAGAAGAAGAAGAAGAAGAAGAAGAAGAAGAAGAACACCCTCCCAAGAAGAACAGAAGGCAGGAAATCATCAAAGTTAGGGCTGAACTCAAAAACTGAGAAACAAAACAAACTATTCAAAGTATCAAAGAAACCAAGAATTTGTTCCTTGAGAAAATCAACAAAATAGACAAAACCTTAGCCAATCTAACAAAAATGCAGAGGGAAAATACACAAACCAACAAAAGTAGAAATGAAAAGGGAGAAATAACATCAGACATCAAAGAAATCCCGAGAATCTTTAGGTCTTACTTCAAAAATTTGTACTCCACAAAACTTGAAAACCTAAGTGAAATGGACAATTTTCTTGATAGATTCCACCTACCAAAGTTAAATCAAGATCAGATTAACCAATTAAACACTGCATTTTTTATGTTGCCTTGATCATCTGCAATCTTTATTTCTATCAGCTCTTAAGCACTTTTGAAGTACACTGGTCACATATTTTATGGAATCTGTCTTGATATTTTTGTCTCATCTCGTTTTTTTTTATTTGAAGTAAGATTATTTCTTTTTGGCAAGAGAATCAAAGGATGATTTGTTATGCTCTAAGAATGATACTAACCAAGTGTGACTTGATGTTCTGTCCTGGGCTGGCAATTTGAACCTCAGCCATTCAGCCAAGATGCTGTCTTCAGGGCTTTTCAGTCACAGAGTTGTTTTTCCCTTTATAATTAGCATCTTGGATGAGGCTATTTGAGGCTATACAGTATCCTATTTCCCCCATATACATCATCAGTTCCCCACTATTTATAGCACCCAGTAGAATTTATCTGTTATGTGGTGTCCTTGTGGTAAGTTCATATTTCTCCCCCAAATTGCTGGGCATGATAACTAGGAACATTAAGTACGTTGTGTCTGCACAGTAACCTTTTCCTCTCATTTTGGCACATAGGGAAAGAATGCCGATGGCCCTACTATTTTACATTTTAAGAAGCAATATCAGGAAAATAGCACTTGTTCAATATCCTTACAAGGGCCTGATATTATTAGCAGTAAATGTGATTTTAACTATTAATTTGAGTGTGAACTTATCCTATTTTGTTTATATGTGTCTCCTGTGTGGATTAAATCTCTGTAACCATGACCACAATCAATATTTATAACATTGTATATGCACTAATCAACACTTCTCAACATTTAGAGTTTTGTCACTCTCCACTGAACTATTCACAAACTATATATATTTTTTATTTTAAAGACTATTGTAGAAATAATTAATTAAATTGTTTAACAGTGTTTATATTATTGTTAATTGATTGGTGACTGTTAATTCTTAACCAGCCATTATAAATGAGCACAAAGACACCACATGGATTTTGAATAGCTTTGGCCTGGATTGAGCAATCTTAGCCCATCTAAGCTAGCTCATAATTCTATTCCCCAAATATGACCCCATAGATACATATGTCCCCTTGGACTGCTATTCTCCACACTATGCCAATGTTTCGGGGCACATGGAATGATCTTCTTCAATCTGTCCCATCATTTGTCTCCCTTCCTGCTCTAGCTGCTTGTCTTGGAGGCTTCTTCTATTTCTACTCAAGGCTTCTTCCTTCCAGTATTCTCAAACACAACTATCTGCTTCCATGTCTCCTGGTAGAATGAACTAATCCTCTGTGTAAAATTCAGGGTTCCTGTTCTAATCTCAGGAAGTCTCGCCTTTTTATATTCTTTCTGCCCAGCAAATTAGCCATCAGCGACTTTTATTAACCAATCAAGAGAATGCCCCAGAAGGGGCAGTAACCAGATCTCAGCACTGAAATCAGCCTATCAGACCTTCCCCAACATCTCCTCCTTTAAGTCTAACAAAAGTGTCCTTTTCTTATTAACAATAAATACAACAAGAAACACAATACAATAACAGTAAATGTAATACAATAAAAGCAATTATGAAACTAAAAGGTGTGAAGTACATTCTCAATGTCCAGTACATATGTATTTGACTAGCCAATTAGGAAATATATTCTATTGCATAACTCTCTTGATGAATTTCAGGATCTATACCTAATTCAACTTCCATCCTAACTTACACTATTAACTAAATCATCTTAACCTTAAAACATCCTTTTAATTCCTAGATGGCTTATAGCTTATTGTGAAGCTATAGTTATGTAGTCTTTTATCACATCAGAAACCTGAGGATAAACATATCCGAATAGACAGGAAGTGCAGAGCAAGCAACTTCCAAAACTATAAAATGACAGACAACTGGATGCCTAGACAGCCCCCAATTTCTATAACATTGAAGCATCCTCTTCAGCCTTCTGACCAAGCATATCTCACAGACTTAGTTTTGAAGCAGGAAATAAGATTTGCCCATTTTGTCTTTGCAGAATCAGGCCATCAATTTACCTGCATTGAAGCGTTGGTCCATCTTTGGATTGTATATAGTCTGTTGAGAGAGCAGAGGCATTTCTGCCCAATAAGAATTATCTCCTGATGGAGAATTTTTAATCCTCATCATTTCCTTCCAAATCCAATGGAAACTGTCAGGAGCTGACAGTCTCATGTCAAAGAAGTTTTAAAATAATAATAAAAAAAATCTTTAAATGCCATATTATACAGATCTCTTGAGGTTTTGGAGACCATCTATCCATCTCTATTGAGTAAGCAAATGTTGCTTGTCTCTAACAACTTAATATCTGATTAGCTTAGAAAACATCTCAGATTAACTAACTTAGTCATCCTAAACAGTTTGTGATAGTTGCTGTTTGTGATAGTTGCTGTCAAAAGAACTAGAACTTCACATTACAGTTTTAAGAATTACATAGGTACAATACCTAATCAAAATATACTCTTAATTTTGTATTAATATACAAAGATATATAGGAGCAGATTCAATAATCTACCCATCTTTCTATCATTCTCATATGTCTATAACCTAAATTTTGTATTAATAACAAGAATCTATAGGAGTAGATTCAATAATCTATCCTTTTATCTTATCAATTCCATATTATATATCCATATTCTCCCTCTTTTTTTCTTTTTAAGTCTTCTCCCACTATATAAGAAAGAAAGAGCATAAAGAAAAAGAGAGAAATCCCTGAGCCTAACCTCCTACACCTTCTTGGACAAGACAATTTAACAATCTGTAACCATTCTCCCTAAACAATATCTATAACCCATCAAATGACCAAACAATCATCCACCCCAGTTTTTGGGAATGGTACATTGCCTTCTTAAAACTGCTTCCTGCTGAATTGGGATGCAAAAAACCTATTTGGGGGTCCCAAAAATGCAAAAATGTTTAAGCAAGTTAATTTTAACATTTGCTGTGCAGTCTTTATGTGGTCATCAATTTGAATATCCTGAGCAGTTTGTAGTCTGAAGCTGGAATTGGGTAGGAAAGCTCAGGGCTTTATTGAAGTCCTGGTTGGAACAGTCCTTGAGGCTGGGCCATCTCAGCAAGCTGTTTGAAGTTGTTCTGGATGCAGATTTTGGAGGAAACAGCTATTGAGGCAGTCTGTGAGGCTGGATCTTCTGGGTTACTTGTCTTGTCTTCTTTGGTGTCTGATCTATTTTTCTTCAAAGTTTCCAGTTGTCCAGTGGTCTCTGGACTCCTTAGTTGGAAGCTTTTATTGTGGAAAGATAAAAACAGAAACCTGCTCTAACCCTGGCTCTATGGTAATCTTTTTTTTTTGGCATGTAAGATCTTTCCTAGGGCAAATTGTTTTTTGGCAATAGAAGGAAAAAATATCTTTCAAAAGAAATCTTGAAAACTTGAAACTAAATATATCTTTAAGTATATATAAAACATAAAAATCTTAATTTTCTATCAATATCTATTAGTATAAAAAAATAACCTTAAGTGTTTAATAATAAAAGAGACAAAGAATAGAGTGAGGGAAAGAAGGAAATCCCTGAATCAAATCTTTATTTTTTCACAACAAATATCATATATCCATTCATCGTAGATGACAACAAACAATCACAACATATAACATATATCCATTCATCCTAGACTATAACAAACAATCACAACACATAGCATATATCCATTCATCTTAGATACAACAAACAATCACAACACATAACATATATCCATTCATCCTAGACTACAACAAACAATCACAACACATGACATACCACAGAACAAAAAAACTTCCAACCCTTCTCTTGGGAATGGAGGTGTAAATATTTTTGGGTAGCCTTTAAAAATTCAGATATTGGCCAATTCACCATAATTTTAGCTATAGCTTATGTTGTCCAGTCTCTGTAGGATCAATCACTTTAAGACTATATGCTTTCAGTCATCAATATACCTCTGAGATTGTCACATGCACATAGAAGCGCATATTTTTGAATATATTACAGTTGAATATAAAATCACATATATGGATAATATTTCATGTGTTTAAAGTCAATTTCTTCTCATTAGTTAATAATATGTCATTGTAATACTGCCAAAACAGTTTATTATATGTCAAAAAATTAAGACATTTGATTTATTTAATCAAAAGGTTTTTATTTGCTTGACGTGTTGATGATACTGAGAATTTTTTTCTTCATGTTCATCTTTCACTTTTAAAACTTCTAGTCCTGCTCTTCCACTATCCTTTGAATTTTTTTCTTCTTCCTGCTGAGGATGTCACATATTCTACATAGAGATGATTTTTTTAAAGTAAACTAAGTTGTCATGCATAACTTTGAAAACAATGATGGACCACACATATGGACCACAGTGATGAGATTGTAATGGATCTGGAGAATTCCTATCTCATAAATTCATTGCCATTTTAATGGTGCACTGCAATTTAGTACTAAGTATGTATTGTAGAGTGCTTTCCTTTCACAAATATAGGCCTGACCTTAATGCCTAGCAAAAGTAAACTGGAGGTAGAAGTTATGCAATATTATATATACAATATATATAGTATATTAATATGTAATTAATATCTAGCAAAACCAAAGAGGGAATGTAGATGATTTTATGTTTACTGAACTAAAAATATATAGTACTATGTAATATATGTAATATGTATCATGTATGTGTAGGTAAATATATCTACATATATATTAAGAGGAGAAATAAATGTTCAAATGTACTCATATGTGAATTCATCCACGTAGAAAAGAATTCTGAATAATCAGTGGTTAGTGTAATAGTCACACAAAATGAGGACCAGAATTTGGTGAGAGTGCTTCCTCACCTGTAATCACAGCACTTAGAAGGCTGAGACTTAATCCTCAGAGCAATGTGGCTAGTCAGACTAGTTGCATCATTGTTCTCTTGGCTCTTGAGAGATTGTGCCTCAATGGCTAAGGTAGAAAGCAATTGTGAAATTTACACATGTGTCAATCTCAGCCCTGTACACACACACATACACACACACACACACACACACACACACACACACACACACACACAACTGCAAGTGGATATACTTTGTAAATACTGGCACAGAAATCAAAAAAATATTCACATGTTGAATAAACAAAATTAAAAAATCAGAATGCCTCATGAGCAGATAGGCCTCCATGAATGCAAGCTCATTCCAAAGCTCAAAGAAGTAGCCAAAATAACTCACCATGTAACAGTCTAAAAATAAAAGCTATAGTATCACCTCAAAATACACAGTAAAATAATTTGATAAATTAAGTTTTTTAGATAAAAATTCTTAGCAATTTAAAAAATATTTTATTTAACTAAAATATTTCAGAATTGATCAGTCAATCACAATAGCTAGAATCACATTTAATACAATATACCAGAATCTAGTACTTTTTAGTTTGGGATAACCACATTCCATGTCTTTTTAGTAATCCTGCTGAAATAATTTGGAAAGCAAGAGCAATGAAATATACTAAGACAAGGAAATAAAGAACATTTTGACTTTTAAAAAGTAATGAAATTACCTTTGTTTGCAGAAGACATGAATATGAATATATTTAACATACCCATAATTCTACAAAATATAACTTGGAATTATGAATATGTTTCAAATATTTGCAAGATACAAGTTAGTATACAAAAACAAGTGGATTTTTATACAGGAAGAATAAACTAAAATCAATTAACCAATTTTTTTTTACAGTAAAACAAAAATAAATAACTATCTGTAAATCTAGAAGAACATGCAAATTATTTGTCTCAGAAAATGGGGTGAAGAGCAACAGAGGAAGACACACAATCTTAAATTTTGTCCTCCATATGTTCACACACATGGCACTGCACACACATGCACATACACACACCTTATATGTGCACATGCTTGGCCCTGTACACCTATATGTGCACACACATAGCCTTGCACACACAGGCACATACACATACCTCTGTATGTTCACACACATAGCCCTGCACACACATATGTACACATGCATGCCACTGCACACAATGCACATATGCACATGTGCTAACCAAACACAAAGACACATGTACACAGAATATTCTTTTGCAGTCTTATTTTATGAGGGTTCGATATTTCTCAGAAAAAAAATAAAAATTACTGTGCAAAGACTGACTGAAGTTGGAAAAAATAGAAGTATGCTACTACAGAAGAACATCTAAAGAAAATGTGCTATCATTTGAACCTGAAGGGTTTTCCAAGGCTTGTGCGGTAAAGGTATGTTTGCAAGCCTGTAGACTACTGAGAGGTGATGGAAACCATGAGAGGTGGAGTCTAGTAAAACGATGATATCCCACAGAGGACACATTATAGAAGAAGAGAAAGTAGAAAACTCTCTATCAACATAGATGGGGAAAGTAGAAAGAAGAGAAAAATGCTTTTCTCTTTCCCCTCTTGGTTCCAGCCTACCACAAGTTATAAAGTTATGCTTCACCGTCTTCTCTGCACACTGATGTAATGTCTTAGTAGATCACAGCTGATGGGGAAAGCTACTATGAAATGAAACCATGACCCCATTGAATTATAGAAATAGCTTTCCTTGTTCCTCAGCTTACAGATACTGTACTGTGAATTTTCCTGACCTTAATGCCCAATGTGCCGAGCCCCAATCATATATTATCACACAATCTGAATCAGCCCTTACTCAGGAGAGTAAAGGTTACTACCATATTATAGAGGGCCTTAAATACCATGTCAAATGATTTCATCCCTAATGATTTTGTCATGAGGAATCTCTGCAGGCTGTAAATTGGCACATTAATTCTAAATATTAAAATGAAAACAGAGTGTGCATTATTACATAAGGATATACTTTTAAATATTAACTGGCCTCCATTTTACTTCAATTTCAGGACTCTGCTGGAAAATTAGACAGTTTAACACCTCAGAAGCTGTAAGGTTAAGCAAAGGAAAAAAAATCCCTATGTAATTATTGATGTGATAGTTATGAAGAGTTTTTTTTTTTCATTTTTAAGCAAGGAAGGTTTATGTAGGAATATAAAAAGCAACATTTTTTGTGTGGAGAGCTATGTCTTGTACATGCTGCTAGTCATGTGGGTGAGCTTTTTAGACTATTTATCATCTTGAAAGAAACTTAAATGACTCTGTCAGATATTGTAGAATGTTCCCAGATGAACACAATGCCCAGCCCCTACACCATGATGAAAAGCAATGTATTTGGGCATTTAATATTTATATTTTATCCAACTTATTCACTCATTTTTCACTGTCAGTGCCTGTAGAGATGAAAGAAATTAGTTTCATTATTGATGATTTTTAAATACAGACAGACTTGGTAGGGACTGGAATGAGATAGATGCATGGGCTCCAAAATGAATGTTACATTCACCCAGGACCTTTTAAAGGAAGCTAATTAGAATGGTGCTATGCATAATGCACTTAAAATCACCTTCTGAAGCCAGCCATTTCCAGGCACACATGAGTGTCAACCTCCTCTTCCTAAGGATGTTACCCCAGAAAAATGCAAGTGAAGAATCTGCCACCAGATTTGTCTGTACCTCACACAAACACATACAGTGACAGCTTGAACAACAGTTTTATTTCTTGTAAAAATCCTTGAGCTCCTATATGTGACTCAACTTGTTATTATAACACAGTCATTATTGTCTGTGGAGCTCTATTGGGAGGGAGGAAGCTTCAAAATGAAGAGTAAATCTTCTTGTTTCTTTCTGAGCGTCTATGCAGTAATTCATATCATACTGACAGACTCATGAGGCCCTTACCCTGTGTTACCTTGGTGGCCATTGTTTGGGTGGATTAAAATGGTGGGGAGAGTTCAATTTATTTTTTTAATTCTCATGGGGGAAAAAAAGAACCTAACTTCTTTCTTACTGATACATAATGAAAGAATAATTCAAAGGAATTCCTAGCAATGCTAATCAACTTCCTGAAAATCATCACACTAGAACAACCCAGTGCCCTACATTATTATTCTGGTCTTTGTACAGCCAAACCCTAAAAGCAAATGCTTTGGCATTTCCTTCACTGAAAGATCTTTTTTGTCCATTTCCATGAAACATACATTAGATTGTTTTGGAAGCCTCTGCTAATGCCTTGCCCTTTTAGACATTTGTGTGTAGAGATAATGACTTGGAGTAGGCTGAACATTTCATCTCTGCTTGAAGCTCTAGTGTGGTCATGCCATTGAATGAGCCAGTACGTTTCTTTTTTATTCTCATTTTACATGAGAGGTGAAATCCCATTAACTAACTGACTAGAGAACTCTAGTTGGTTAACTTAAATATGACCCATCAGTTGAGAAACTTCGTCACTGTTTGATCATTATAAATTGGGGAGCAGACAAGGGGATCTGGACCAATTCCAGTTGCTCTTCAACAGTAGACTTATTTACCTTTTAATAAATGCCATCTCTAGAAAATAAATCTATGTTAATTATAAGAGAGTAGATTCTCAATCTATTTATTACTTCTATGTATAAAAAGTACACAGAAAAGGATTGAAAATAGAGATAAAATAAAACTCCTTTCCTTTAAATACTGGTAAATTCTGGGAAGTATTATAAAGTCTAATCTTACCTCATAAAAACTGATTATGTTACAATGGTATCTACATTACTACTCATTCAACCTAATCTATATATATATATATATATATATATATATATATATATACATAAACATATATGTGTGTATGTATATTTAGGGTAATTGAATACATTCATCCACCTTCTGAAAGGTATTCTATGCTAAAGTAAGCAGAACATATGAAAGGATAATGTTTAAGAAAAAAACACAGGAAAAAAAATCAGTAAATATTTACATGTACCAAGAGTTCTAAAAAAAACAGTACATGTGCATGCATATATAATTGTAAAACACTTATACCTTTAAGACATTAAAGATTTGCCTTATGTTTTCACTAAAGGCATGTATTACTATATAATTTTAATGTTTAATTTAGAAATTGTACCTAGTTTCATACACATATTATATTCAAATGAAGATCATTCAAACTCTTTCTAAAGTCTAGGTATAGTACTTCTCACAAGGAAATACTCTTAGTAGTAAATATCAACTTCGTTTTTGTTTGGAAAGCCATACAATAAAATTTCTTTTTTATTTTATTTATCTTATTTTATTCTTCTGCTTTCACAGAGGGATGAATGATGCAATTTTCAGCCTTAGCAATGATCAATTTTACAATGATTTTAGAATTTTACAATCAATTTTATTTCCAGTGTTAAGTCAAGCTAAGAAAAGCCAGGCATGAGGTAAGCATGCAATGTCAATTTTTGTTCATGGTTGACATTACCTTGGGCTAATTTCTTTAGTTGACTGCTTTCTTGTAAGGCTCAGTGTTCAGTTATACTGGTTATTCATCTTTCTTCTCCAAGACAAAGCGCCTGCCAGACACATTAATTTTGTGTCTGTGTGTCTCCATGTGTGTATGTCTCTGCATGTCTCTCCATGTATGTCTGTGTGTATGTTAGTATGTAGATGTGTATGTCTATGTTTTTTTTATACAATTTGGGAAAAGGGAGGATGAAAAGGCAGTAGGGCATTCTTGTGGGATGAGTGAAGAGGATAAAAAATAAGGCAAGGGATTGGGAGTAGAGGGTGGGAGGGCAGGACTGGGAGGGGTAGAAAGATGGAAATGTAACCTGAAGTAATAAATCAACATAAAAACAAACAAACAAACAAAGGCAAGAAAAAAGTGCAATAAAGATGTGCCTGAGTAACGGCAGGCTGCGGTGGGATTTTTCAAGTAGTGTCTACAAAGTCATGGTTCAGATGGTACCCCATCAATGAGCCGGCTTCATGTAGGAAGCACTGGAGTTAGAAATAATTTAGAGGATTATCTTCATCACAAATAAATGAAATCGTTTCTTATTTATCCAATGTTCAAGTAATAAAGTCTAATTCTTCTTGTGTGTGTGTGTGTGTGTGTGTGTGTGTGTGTGTACTAGCATGTCTCAAAATCCACAATTAATATTTAAATGAAGACACACTGATTGGCAACTGGTGAGATAAGGAACAACTTGTGGATAGACACAAGCCTTGTCCTTAATTATCAATCCTTCCTATATGATATCTAATAACCATATAAATACATGATAATATATAAACAATTGCTACTCAACATGAACAAGTATGCTAAGGTTAAGAAATAAAAACTGAGTAAATGCAGGTAATATAAAACTGATTGTCGCAGAAATACTTGGAATGCAGTAGATGCTATTATGGAATAGAGTTGGGAGGAGACATGCTTCACATCCAGAGGACTTTAGACCAAGATTATGACTACTTTCAAGGCAAGGATAAAATGCAAATGGTCATTAGACAAAATCCTAGGAGTGTCATAAATGTGCCAGAAAAATGCAGATGTCAATTTGTACAGGGATGATGATCAGTGTGACTGGGTAATTGAAAAGAGGCAGCAAAGGCAGAAGCTGGAATTTCCTAAATTCAGAGGTTCTGCCATGTTGTGATTTGATTCAATTAACTTAAATTACAGGGATATAACTGAATAAGTCACATGATGAGCTACAGATCTTCTAGAACATGCCACTTAGTAAGCAAATCCAGTGTTCTTGTTGATTGTAAATTAAGAGCTAAAGGGAGGATGCAAATACTGTTTGATCCCAGGAATACAGCTTTCTGTTTTCTTAAGGAAGACTAATATCCAAAAATGGAATTCTGCCTTCCTTGTTAAACTACAGAATGTGAAGACTGGAACTGTGAATTCCAATTTTGAATAACAATTCATCTCACATTAGGAGCATTAGGGGAGTCATTTAGCCTTGGCTTTTTTTGACAACAAAAATGAAACAAATAATGCTCATTTACCTTGTTGAAGTAATCTAATGAGAAACTCAAGCTGCATACTTATAAACATACTCAAACATAGATGACTGTAGAAGACATTAAAATCTAACGTTTTTAAATTCTTAGACCCATATAATACACATTGTCACTTTATGTAACTTTATATTTTTATAGCTCTTAACATAAAATAAAGTATGATGGTCTGAAAGTTGCCTTGATCTTATCAAATGAGATTACTATGATATAATTAAATTCAATGAACCTAGACAATTAATAAATGAATAATCAATTATATTTGGTTATATATTTGGAGGGATTTGCTTAAAAAATAGCCAGTGAGACAAAAGAGTACAGAAGACTTTCAACCACACTGATATTAAATTTGCCAAATAATTTCTAAATTTCAACGAGAAATGAATGGTCTTTTAACAATGGTGCTTAGAATTCATCATGATTAGGAAAAATCACATATGCTTAGAACATACATATAACTACACAAGAAAATCAGTTACAGTGGATGGAAAACCCGAAAGTAAAATGCAGAGCAGAGAGACTTTATGCAAACTTATATGTAGACATATACTCCCTTGTCTTTTGGAGTAGTAGAAAATCTTTAAGCCAAAAAAGCCTTAAATGAATAAATTAGTTGATTGAAACCTTTTAAATTATAGACTTGTATATCTAAAGATTCTGTGTAAAGAATAAAAAGTCACAGAATTTATGAAAATATCAGTAATCATGTATTTGACAATGGCTAAATATACATAAAATACAAAACAACCTAACATCAGTGAAGAATTCAGAAAATATAGCAGGGGAATGAATAAATAAACACTCATCTAATGCAAACACAGAAAATGTTACTTATGATAAATACATAAATGATGCTTACCTCAATGATGATAATCATATACTTGTATATTAGAACTACCATCTGATAATAATTTTCATTGTATAACAAAAGTTTTATTATACTTTTTAAATTTTTATTTATTAGTTAAAGTTACATCTTAATCATAGTCTCCTCCCTCCACCCCTCTCAGTCCCACTCTCCCACCCTTCTCCACCTCTCCCAGAACTCATAATTCTTTTTTTTTTACAATTAGGCCACAATTATGAAAATTATAAGGTATAAAATACATTCTCAATGTCCAGTCCGTACATATTTGGCAACTAATATTAATATTCTATTATTTATCTATCGCCATGTGTTTAAAGTTCTATACCTAACTCAGTTTCTATCCTAACTTGCATTACCAACTTAAAAACATAGTTTTACATCTAGAAAATCCTTTTAATTCTTAAGCAACTTAACATTTAACTGTGAGACTATTTAGATTATATTTGGCTACATTGGTATTGATCTTTGTATACTGATACAAAATTAAGGTTAACCCTTTTTAATGTATTGTACCTAGGTAACACTAAAAAACGCAAAGTGAAGTTTTGGCCTCTTGATTGCAAGTGTCACAACCTGTTTAAATTAAGAAATGCAAACTAATAGTCATTCAAACATGTCATTTTGTTAGGTACTCACATAGTTTATCACAGATGTTTTCTCCCTTAACCAGAAATCAAGTTGCTAAGAGACAAGCAACATTTGTTTAGCCAAATATACAGAGATAGATAGGTGGTCTTCAAAAACCTCAAGAGATTTATAGAATTTGGCATTCAAAGAAGGTTTGTTAACTTAAGATTTTTTTTTATATTGAGACATGTCAGCTCCTGACAGAACCCCCTATTCTATCCAAGTAGAGGATGAGCATTGAAGAATCTCCATTTGGAGATGGTTGCATTAGTGGCAAGCTTGTCAGTAGGTAAGAAAAAATCCCTTGCTTCAACTGTAGACAGAATTCTGTACAAAAAGGACAAAACTTGGAAGCAGGTAAGTTGACAGCGTAGCTCTGACAAGGCAGGATAGGCAAGTCTTTCATAATTCCTTCTTTACAATTAATGTCTGTCAGAGATACCGGGCCATGTGGCTAAAGATAAATGCTCTAATGTATGGAGAGAAATTGGGGACTGTTTGGCAGAGAGTTGTCTGTCATCTCTTAGTTTTAGAAGCTGCTGCCTCTGCACTTCCCATATAATCAGATATATTTATCCTTCTTAGTCCTCTAATATGGTTGAAGACTAGATAATTATAGTCTCACAGTTAAATTAATACATATTTTTGAGATTATGATACAATTATTTTCCTTCCTTCTATTCCTTCTGTCTGAACTCTCTCATACATTCCCCCTTTCGCTCACTTTTAAATTCATGGCCACTTTTTCATTAGTTTTATTTTTAAACCCATACATTTATGTATGCACATATTCCTAAACACAATCTGCTCAGTCTGTATAATATTACTTATATGTATGCTTTCAGAATGAACCATGGTGTATTGGGTAATCAATTGATGTGCTCTTCATTGTAGATGACAATGACTAAAATGAATAATATTTTTAAATGATATCAACTTAATTATTTATATCAAAAATTAATATGTGAAAATTCAACTTCTGATAACACAGAATATGACTGTGCTTGGAAATAGAATTGTTAAAGATGTAACTCACTTTAAATAAGGCCATTGGGTAGTCTCTACTGATATGACTGATGACCATGTTGTAGAGGAGATCAGTACTCAGTACAGAAGAATAACTGTGCAACCAGAAGCAAGAAGGGAACAGCTAGTAAGCCAACAAAAGAAACTCTTTTAAACCTCTCACTATAGTATTTTCTTTTTCAACTATATAGTGACAATAGCCAGTGCTTGTTCTCAAGGTTCATCTGCCCCTGGCAGGGGTATACATTTGTATAACCAATAGAAGGATGCCATTGTACCTAGTGAAGCCGAAAGTACATCCTATGATATCACTGCTAGTGTATGAGCCAGAGGTCATATACCATGAAATTCACAGTATTGCTAATCCCAGAGGATAGTAGCTCAAAGAACTAACAAGAACCTAAAGGACAAGATGTTGGTGCTACACTATTTTTCTGTGTATATTTTTGGAATAATTAGACAAATCTGATGCTTATATATGCAAAATCTCACAAAAAAATTTTTACTAGTGCAATGAGCAAAGTATGACATAAAAGAACACACTATCTGTCTGTTTGTCTGTCTGTTTGTTTTGAGAGAAGGTGTCTCTGTGCAGCCCTGGCTGTCCTGGGCTTACTTTGCCATACTGTCCTCAAACTCACTGAGAATCTCCTGCCTCTGCCTCCCTTGTGCTGGGATTAAAGCTGTGTGCCACCACACCTGGCGAAAGAGCACATTCTATAAAATATTGTTGTCACTATAATCAAGCAAAGCACAATGAATCTTCAGTGAAAACAGTAAAAATGCTGGTTCTTGGCAGGGGAAAAGGAGACAATGTAAGGAGGAGCATGGGGGACTCTCTGCATCCATGATTCGATCTCTTCTTTATCTTGATTCTGGTGACGGTGGCATTCACTTTGTAAAAACTAATTAAGTAGCAATATTCTGATTCATGAATTTTTATTAATAATTATTTTCCACATAAACTTCACTTAAAATTCAGAGTGAAGCATTTCTAAAAATATTTAAGTCGTTATGAAAGTGTCTTTATTGTTATTTTGAAACTTTAAAAATATGGTGCAAATATGACTTCCTCAAAATATCCTAAATAGTTAGCTTTTACAATTAAAATCTGAAGATCCTCTGTTGGCTTATGCCATATTCCTTCTTGGCTGTCACCTTATAATACATCCACTTTTCCTCACACATGTCTTCTTAATGCACAGGTAACACTTCCTGCAGCGACTTCATGGCTTGCTCCCTTGCAAACATGTCTGATTAGCTGAAATCGGACTTTCTGAATAAGGTCATCAGTAACAGACCTGACTGCCTATTATAAAAATATTCTTCCATAAAATGTCAATCATTGTACTGTTCCCTGCTTCAATCTAAGTGAAAACTTACTACCATTTTAATTAGCTTTCATTTATCACTTCAAATCTAACACACAATTCCATGTAACTACAGTTTCTAACTTCTTTTTCTGCATTGGGGTGGAGGTAGGTCACATTGTTATTTAGTTAGTAGTGTTAACACTTGTAGCCCAGGCTGGTTATGAAACTCTCTTGCCTTAGCTTCCTGTGTTCTGGAATTACAGGTGTACTTTACCATACATATCTTTGTTTTGCTTTTATAGTCTCATCAAATTAGAATTTGAAATCATTAATAATCAAATTCTTTTCAAATTAGAATTGAAATCATTACCATGAAAGAGTGCCCACCACCTAGAACAATGCCTGAAATGTACACACCTGGTAAACATGTACTTGAAGGATTAAGTAGATAAGCTTTCTCATAATTATTATACAATAATATACCATCTAATATTTTATTACTGTATAGTTATAAAATGGAAATAATGTAGATTGATGAAAGTATGAACAAAGAGAAATAGTGTAACATCTCACATTAATTTATATGAAACAATTGGACCTTACACTTAGCAGTTTAATAACAGATCACAATAATCCCTACAACACAATCTGACAAACACATCTCTCAAAAGGAAGAAAGTGTTCACTATTTCTTCTAAATTTGGTTGTTTCCTGGAAACTCAAGGCAAATTATATAATAATGCAGATTTTCCACAAATAGAATTGGTTAATCAATGAAATGAGAGGGGGTAATTATTGAATTAAATTTTAATATAGTCAGTGAGCTAATAGGTGGTCTTAGCTTCTGCCACTTCAAGCAGCTTTTCTCACATATACATCTGCAGGAACTCATCATGATTCCAAACTATTTCTTTTCCATAGTCAAGAAAAGAAAATGGTTTGAGCTGCTCAGTAGAAGAATATATTTTCTGTTTTGTGGAATTTACTTTTTAAAAAACTCTTCATGATCATTTTGAAATTAATTTTATATTTCATACTAAACACTATTATGTATTAAATTTTAACACAAATCTTGTACAAATTTGACAATAGAATTCCAATTCCCTTTGTCTTATAAGTCCAGTAATGCTCTCTGGGCACTACACTGGAACCCTAAGTTACAGTCCATTAGTAATTCTCACTCACAGTTGGCTGATTTGTTTCTCCATTATGAAAACACCAGCATAAGCACACAGACTGTCCTTTTCCCCTTCACCAAAATTAGTCCATGACCTCCTATGGAGTATTCCTATGGAGCCACAGATAAACACAGTGGGTCACCTTCCATTGATTTATTATTTTATTAGAATTTGAAATCATTGCCATGGAAGAGTACCCACCAGGTTATCTTGTTAAATTAAGATCAAGATATAACTCAGGAAGACACACATTTCTGACTTCCACCTTCCTCAACTTTTGTCACTTTCATCTGTTTTCCTTCTTCTCCACTTTCCCATTTAGCTGAAAAGCACACTTCACAAGTCTCTATCCCTTGTCATACTTCATCCCCTTCTACTTCCCTGCTTCCACCTTCAATTTTCACATCTAGTGACTTTTAACATTGCAGTCTTTTTTTTTTTTAGAATATAAGCTAAAAAATATTGACAGATCTCAGAAAATTCTGCTCTTCCATGTTACCACACTTTAAACCACAAATCAGTCAGATGGCCATGTTCAAATGCTACATGGTCAGTATGTGGCTAGCCCTCAGACTGGTTTTCATGTGAAGATGATGGTCTGTCTCTTGTTCATGGGAGAATCACAGTGATTGACAGTATGTTTAACAGTATGAAGGAAATGTTCATAGGTTTGTGGTTCACCATTGTAGCACTTACCTTTTATGTATAAGGCTCTAGTTCCAATCCATAGTTCTATGAATAAAAAAAATAAATGTTTTGCTCTACAACCAATGTCTGTCAGAGAAATGGGGCCAAATGGCTGAAGATTGATGCTGTAATGTATGGAGAGAAAATGGGAACTGTTCAGGCAGCCACTGGTATGTCATTTTTTAGTTTTGGAAGCTGCAGGCCCTGCACTTCCTATATAATCAGATATATTTATCCCTCTCAGGTCTCTGAGGTGGTTAAAGAATAGATAGCTAGAGTCTCATAGTTAAATTTTGAGTTGTTTAGGAATCAAGAGGGTGTTCTGGATCTAAAGATATTTTTAAAATTATGAGGCAAGTTAGTATGAAAGCTGAGTTAGATAGAGAACTTTAAACTCATGGAGATGGTTAGATAGTAGAATGTTAAAGTCAGGTGCCAAATACATATGGACTGGACATTGGGAATGTATGCTAAGCCATATAACTCTTATAATCGTGGCCTATTTATTTCTGTTGTTTTGTATTGTATTTATAGTTATAAGAAAAAGAACCATTTTTTGGACTGAAAGGGAGAGCTGTTGGGGGGAAAAATAAATACCTTAAACTAAAAAAAAAAAAAAGAAGGGAAGAGGATGGGGAGGTTGAGGGGGAGGAGGGTGGAAGGGTGGGACTGGAGGGGGGGAGTAGGGAGGGGATTGTGATTGAGATGTAACTTGAAGAAATAAAAAATAAATTATTAAAAAAATAAATGTTTGTAGATTAGTAAGAGGTTCAAATATTCTCAGATGGACATTATTTCAAATGATCAAATATCATATAATAAGCCTTCTACATATGAAGATTCCACCTCCATGGATCAATACAAACATAAGTGTGTTATTGGAAAATATTTACCATAAAAATATCATTGTTTCATAAACAATACGCCATAATGTCTATATGTTCCATTTAAAGTGTACTATATAGAAATAATATTTGAGTAATTATTTTCTTTACGAGTATTTAAATTATCAATAATTGGTCAGGGGTCGTAACACTTAACCCACCATTATAAATGAGCACACACAGACACCTGATGGAGTTTTTCAAACCTTAGCCTTGATTGTGGAAGCTTAGCCCATCTATGCGAGACCTTAATTCTATCTTCAAATATGTCCCCATATATACATATGACCCCTGAGATGTTATTCTCCACACTATGCCAATGTTTCAGGCCACGAGGAATGATATCTTCTAACTACCCTTGTTGTGTGTCTCCTCTTCCACTCCTGGCTTCTTCTCATCTCCTAAGATCCTCTCTGTTTACCCTAGAAGCCCTCAAACTTTTGCCCTGCCTTCCTTTCTCTATGCTCAACCACAGGCCTTGGGATTTTATTAAAGCCAATCAGAGACAGTGATTAGAAAGCAAGGTAACACAGCATTACATGGTATACAGCAAGCCGGGCTCTGGGAGCAGGTTAATTAACATTTAAAATGCATAACATCACCCCAACAGTATTAGGTATTATAAGTAGCATGTGAGGATATGTATACATTATATGTGCAAATACTACTTCATATATGGCTCATCCATAGATACTGCTGCTCTTGAGAGTCCTAGATCCAAAATGTAGCTCTATGAACATCTAAAAATAACTATAGTTCCTAATAGTACAAATGTGAAGTGCATCATATTCTGTCTCTCATATCAAAGCTTTTGAATTAGTTACTTTCATTGTCATTGTGGTTCAAATGTTTGACAGAAGAAAGATAAGGGGGAAAGACTTATTTTGATACATGGGTCAGAAGATAAAAATGTTTCAAATTGGAAGCAAAGCTAGCCTATAAACTTCAGTTCTTGCCCCCACTTATGTCTCATGCTTCCAGTTGGGACCCATATCAAGAAGGTTAGATCACTTTCAAGCAATGCCACCAATGGAATCAAGTGTACATAAAGTCATACAAAAGACATTTTATATTTAAATCATAACACCATTTATCAAAAAAGAAATCTCACTCATTAATTAATCAAATTTGTGAAAATCATGGGGGAAAAGTGAGTAAAACTTATAGGTAAATTATTTGAAAATGCTAATATAAAAATTCATTTAGAAATGCAAATGAGATAGTACAAAACACAGAAAATGTTTTCTCCCTAGTATGTTATAAAAAGACATTTGCTAGGACACAATTTGACTTACTAAATAAAAATAATTCCATTATTCTTCTGGGAAATTTGGCATAGGTTGATAACCACATTAAAAATAGGCACAGAATGTCAGTATCTTTCAAATGCTATGAAGCAGATGCATAAACAAAACAAAATAATTATCCATTTCTTTAAGTGAGGTATTTTAGCATAAGTGAAAGAAAGAAATTCAGAAAATGTGTGTATTCCATTTGTCCTTTTCAGTTAATTAAGTGACCTCAATAAAATAAAGGGAATCATTCATTAGGAAATCTCAGTATCACAAGACAGTAGATTATATCTGAAATTCAAAACACTAATGGTCATCTAACCATGAGAGGAAGGGCAATTTCATGGGTGGATTAATTTAGCTTTTTTTCATCTATTTCTTTCATTAAAAGTTTATCTTTTCATTCTTTTTATAATCCATTTCCAAAAAATTCTAGGGAAGGGGAACTCTTGTCAGTAACTTTTTCAGTTCAGATGGTAAAGGATGATGGAAGATGGAAGAGAGGGGACAGAGAAAGAGAAAGGGAGAGAGAAACAGAGATACATAGAAAGATTAAATTGCTGAATGAAAATATTTATTTTTATTAAATTCCTTCTCCCAAATATTTGCCAGTTTTTTTCTTCAGTTAGGTAGATGAACAGAACAGTGAATATATTTACTCATGTAATATTATAACTTGATAAATGTCCACCCTAACTGGGACAGCAAGGCCTGTCCTCAGCAGCTGTGGTTACTTTAGAAAAATATGTATCCTGCTATTGAGGAGAAGGAACACATGGGATCCTGCCCATTTCTGAGAATTTGTAAGCAGTTATTTATAGATTATTTATAGGCCTCTGGGGTATGGAGAAATATTCTTTTCAGTTTTACAATCACTGGTAAGTTCATGCCCATATAAATAGTATCTCTTCTGTAAGTACTATAATCAAACCCATTGTTCTGCCAAAACTACAAATTAAATATAACATAAACCAAATACATCAAATTAGAATGGCTTGCTGGATGGTTTTATATCAACTTGACACAAACTGGAGTTATTGGAGAAGGAAACTTAATTGAGAAAATGCCTCCATAAGATTGAGCTATAACAAAGCATGTAGGCTACCGGCTTGCTATAGCCTACAGGCTGTTTTATAGCCCAGCAAGCCAGTAGCCAACATCAAATTAAATGGAGAGAAACTTAAAGCATTTCCTCTAAAACAAACTTGAAGAAATGCTCAACATCCTTAATCATCAGAGAAATGCAAATCAAGATGACTTTGAGATTCCATCTCAGATCTGTCAGAATGGC
>CAJQZJ010033927.1:3537549-3640891 GCA_907164525.1 Lophiomys imhausi
TCTAAGTATACATCCAAAATATTCTTCACCAAATAACAATATATCTCCTACTTGGAGTAGAATAGGGGGTGCTGTCAGGAGTTGATATGTCTTGATATCAAAAAATCTTAAGTTAAGAAAACATCTTTGAATGCCATATTCTACAGATCTCTTGAGGTTTTTGAAGATGCCCTATCTATCTCTTATATTTAGATAAGTTGGGTGGGTAGGAAGAGAGAAAATCTGGAAGGACTTAGGAGAGGGGAAGATCAAAAAATATTTAATTTAAATACTGCTTTAAATAATAAAAAATAAAAGATTATTCATAATTAGTTCCTTTTGGACCTCAAACATGAAATGAATATTTGAAATGTCTGGATCAATAGCTTTTAATGAGCTCTGTTTCCAATATTTGTGTAATTTTTCACAAGTACATTTTTGTTATATTCCATAACTGTATATGCACTGCAGAGGACACTGTCAATAGGAACAATCAGCAGCCTACAGACTGGGAAAATATCTTCCCCAACCCTCTATCTGACAGGGGGCTAATATCCAAAATATATGATGAACTCAAGAAATTAAACAGCAGGAAACCAAATGACCCAATTAAAAAACAGAGTGCAGATCTAACCTGAGAATTCTCAACAGAGGGATCTCTAATGGCTGAGAAGCACTTAAAGACATGCTCAATGCCCTTACTTATCAGAGAAATGCAAATTCAATGGACTCTGAGATTCCATCTCACACCTGTCAGAGTGGCTAAGATCAAAACCTCAAATGACAGCACATGCTGGTAAGGATGTGGAGAAAGGGGAACACTCCTCCATTGCTGGTGGGAGTGCAAAAATGTACAATCACTTTGGAAATCTATCTGGTGGTTTCTCAGAAAATTGGGAATAGTTCTACCTCAAGACCCAGCTGTACCACTTCTGGGCATATACCCTAAAAATGCTCCATCATACCACAAGGATATTTGATCAACTATGTTCATAGCAGCTTTATTTGTAATAGTCAGAGTCTGGAAACAACCTAGATATTCCTCAATCAAAGTTGCAATAAAAAAATTTGGTACATTTACACAATGGAATATTAGTCAACTATTAAAAGCAAGGACATCGTGAAATTTCCAGGCAACTGGATAGAACTATAAAAGATCATCTTGACTGAGGTAACACAGGCTCAGAAAGACATAGATGGTATGTACTAACTTAAAAGTGGATACTAGCCATAAAGTACAGGATAACCATGGTATAATTCACAGACCCAAAGAACTAAGCAACAAGGAGGGCCTAAAGGAGGATGCTTGAATCCCACTCTGAAAGGGAAAAATATAGACATCAGAAATAAATAAAGAGAGGAACTAGGTGGGAGAAGGGGTGGGGAGGGGAACGAGGGTGGGTATCTGGTCGGGGTGGGAGACAGTAGGGCTGGGAGACAGAAGGGCAACTAATGGGGCAGGATCTCTGGAACAAACTGGAGACCTGTGATGGGATATGCTCCTGTGAGGATATATGGGTAACTCTACCTGAAAATCATAGCAGTCTAGGATATGGAGACTGAAGTGGCCATCTCCTAAAGCCACAAAAGACTGCCATGAAGGGAGGTGGACACCAACCCACCCAAAACCCCTTGATGCAAAATCCACCCTGCTTACAAGACTTTCAGGAATAAGGATGGAGCAGAGATTGAGAGAATGGCTAGCCAAAGACTGGTCAAACTTGAGACCCAACCTATGGGAGAGAATCAAGCCCTGACACTATTAATGATGCTCTGCTATGCCTGCAGACAGGAGCATAACATGACTGTCCTCTGAGAGGCTCCACCCAGCAAAGGATCAAAACAGATGCTGAGACCCACAGCCAAACACTGGACAGAGATCTGGGGGTCCTGTGAAAGAGCTGGAGGAAGGACAGCAGCACCAGAAGGGGTCATGAACTACACAACAAGAACAACAGGGGCAACTAACTCAGGCCCATTGGGGGCTCACAGAGAATACACTTTCAACCAAAGAGCATGCAAGGACAGAATCTAGGCTCCCTACACTAATGGAGCTGAGAGGCAATCTGGTCTTTATGTGGCCCCCTAGCGATTGGAGGGGGTGTCATCTGTGACACTCACTCTGTTGCCTACAGTTGGATACTTTTCCTCTATTTGGGCTGCATTGACTGACTTCAGTGGGGAAGAGGATACAGTTAGTTCTGATGTGACATGAAGGACTTTGGAGGGTTGGTAGGTGAAGTCCCTTTCCTAAAAAAAAAGGGAGGGAGAGAAGGTAGGTTTAGGAGGAGAAGATGGAGGGGGCTGTGAATGGAATTTTCAAATGATTAAATAAATTAAAAATTAAAAAAAATGTAAAAATGATTTATATACTATTGGGAAAGGAAGGATCTAGTGAATCTAGTCAGATAAAGGGACTTCCTGAAGTTATTGACTCATTAAGTTTTTGAGGTAAGGAGATTCCCTGTGGAATAGAATGATTTTCCCTCCCTTAGAATACACTGCTATTTTACCATCCTTTTAATATTTTATTGGATTTTTAAAAAGTATATTTATTTATTCATTTTATATCCCTATTGTAGTCCCCTCTCCTCTGTGTCCTTTCAATCTGCCCCCCTTTTTCTCTATCCCCTCTCCCCTTCTCCTCAGAGAAAGGGAGCCCATCCAGTACCATTCCCACCAAAGCACATCCAGTCTCATCAGGACTGAGCTTCTCCTCTTCCATTAAGGCCATGCAATACAGCCCCATTAGGGGGAAGTATTCAAGGGAGAAGTTATCAAAAAGCAGGCATCAGAATCTAAGCCAGAAACAGCCCCAACGCTACTTGCTAGAGGACCCACATGATGACCAAGATGCCCATTGGTTTCATATGTGTAGGGGAGCTAGGTCGATTTCATATATGTTCTTTGCAAAAATGATATACATGGTATGTACTCACTCGTAAGTGATTACTAGCCATATAGTACAAGATAACCATTCTACAATCCACAGAACTAAACAAGCTAAGTAACTAAGTGGGGACAAGAGAGGATGCTTGAATCTTACTCAAAAGAGAAAATAGAGTGGACAGTAGAACAGATTGAAGAGAGTGAATTGGGTAGGAGAGGGAGAGAGGAGAGAGAGGAGAAGGGGATCAGTTGTAGGGAGAGCTGGGGTGGGAGTTAAGAGGGCTGGGAGAAAGATAGGAAACCAAGGAGGGGCATTTCTGAGACAGGCTGGAGACTGACCTGCGACAGAGTAGGCCATGGGAGGACATGAAAGTGACTCTTGCTGAGACTCCTAGCAGCAGGGAAATATAGAGACTGCAGAGGCCTCCTTTTAAGTAGATAGGACTTCTATGGGAGGGAGGGCTTCACCAACCCACACACAAAACCTTCATCCCAAAAATTGTATAAGATATCAAGAGATAAAGATATACCTGAAATTTGGGGGATATCCAACCAATGATTGGCTCAACCTGAGACCTACCTAAGGGAGAGCCAACCCCTATCACTATTAGTGACACTCTGTTCTGCTTACCAACAGGAACAGAGCATAACTGTCCTCTGAGAACACTAAGCAAAGGATCCAAACAGAGGCTGAGACTCACTGTCGCACATTAGCCAGAGTACCCGGTGTGCTCTGGAATAATGGGGGAGGAGGATAGAAAGACCCAGAGGGGAGAATTCCAAGAAGACCACAGAGACTTAACTTAGGCCATGGGTGCTCATGGAGACTGTATCACCAACATTTTAAACTCTTGTATCCTTTTTTCTTTTTTTATTATTTAAAAAAGTTTTTTTTGTTTATTTTTACATCCCAATCACCATCTTGTCTCACCCCAACTCCCAGTCTCATCCTCTCACCTTCCCACCCACCTCCCTCATGCTCTTTCCCAACCTACTTTGGCACATCAAACTGCATCAGGACCAAGTGCCTCCTCTTCCACTGAGGCAAGACAAGGCAGCTCTCCTAGGAAAATAAGCTCCTGAGAGCGGCAACATCATTCATGTCCAAGGTAGACCCAGTTCCAATTGTTATGGGATCCACTGAAGGACCAAGCAGCCCATCACACTCACATATAAAATGGGCCTAGGACCAGTCCTTGCAAGTTCCTTTGTTGGTGGTTCAGTCTCCTTGAGTCCCCATGTGTCCCAGTCAATTGTCTATCTGGGTCTTCCTACGGTATCGTTGATCCCTCCAGTTTCCTCAAATTCTCTCCCAACTTTTCCCCAAGACTCCCTGATTTTCACCCAGTGTTTGGCTGTGGGTGTCTGCATCTGCCCTTGTCGTCTGTTGGACAAGGCCTATCAGGTGGCAGTAATGTTGGGCTCCTGTCCAGATCCCTCTCTCCATCCACTTCTGATGTTCATTTATCTCCCCTGATTAGAGAGAATCAAGCATCCTCCCTTGAGACTTCCTTGTTACTTAGCTTCTTTGGGTTTGTGGATTGTAGCATGGTGATACTATACATATTGACTAATATCCACTTATGAGTGAGTTTAAATACCATGAATGGTTTTTTGGGGGTGTCTGCATTACCTCACTCAAGATGATCTTTTATGATCCATACATTTGCCTGCAAATTTCATGATATCCTTGTTTCTAATAGCTGAGTAGTATTCCATTGTGTATATGTACCACAATTCTTTATCCATTCTTCGGTTGAAGGACATATGGGTTGTTTCCAGTTTCTAACTATTATTAATAAAGTTGCTATGAACATAGTTGAGGAAATGTCCTGTGATTTGGTGATGCATATTAGGGGTATATGCCCAGGAGTGGTATAGCTGGGTCTTGAGGCAGAACTATTCCCAATTTTCTTAGAAAGCATCAGATTGATTTCCAAAGTGGTTGTACAACTATGCACTCTCACCAGCAATGGAAGAGTGTTCTCCTTTCTCCACATCCTCACTAGCATGTGCTGCACCTGAGTTTTTGATCTTAGCCATTCTGACAGGTGTGAGATGGAATCTCAGAGTCGTTTTGATCTGTGCTTTCCTTGTGACTAAGGATGTTGAGCATTTCTCTAAGTGCTTCTTAGTCATTAGAGTTTCCTCTGTAGTGAATTCTCAGTTTAGCTCTGTGCTCCACTTTTTTAATTGGATTGTTTGGTTTTTACATATTTAATTTCTTGAGTTCTTTATATGTTTTGCACATTAGCCCTATGTCAGATGTGGGGTTAGTGATTTTTTTTCCATTCTGTGCGATCCTGTTTTGTTCTATTAACAGTGTTCTTGACCTTACAAAAGCTTTTCAGTTTCATGAAAACCCTGCATCTTAAGCAACTTTGCTCCAAGATGGACAGTATTATATATAAGAGATAACTACACGCACCAAGACTGACCTCAAAGTTGCTACATATATAAAGCTGATCTTGAACTTCAGATCCTCCTGTCTCCACCACTTACATGTTGAGATTTTAGGAATGTATCATTTCGTCCAGTTTATTTGGAGCTTATTATTGACTCTAATGCTTTGCACATGCTAGGCAAGCACTACCAACTTATCTACAGCCCCTGCACAACGATAAAGTAGTTGGAAACCAAACATAATAAAACGAATCCATAAATTTAACTCCAGGCAGGGTATTGCTAATTGTAAATGTGTGCACATTTTAACTGATGTCTTCCAGCATGGAACATCCAGCTTTAGGATTGTGTTACCTAAAGCTTTATTCTTTAATGACAAACCACTTCAAAGGGTGTCATTTGTTAAGCACAGAACAATGGCACAAAGTCAGGCTGACTGTAGAGAGGGCAGCTTTTACAGACTTTGGACTCTAGAAGCTACAAAAATTTCTCTAGAGTCTATATTATTTGAAAAATAAATGGTGTCACAGGAAAGGCATTGTGCTGTGTTTTCTTTTGCCCCATTGTTGGGATTAAGAGAACCTGCCTTTTGAGTGATGATAGTGTTAACAGCCTCAAAATGGCAACTGTTACCTGAGAAAGTGCCTCCAGTGGATTCTACAAAAATGCAATCCTCAAATGTGCTCAGGAAACAGTAAATGCACAAGGTAACTTTTCTTCAGTGTAGCTGTCACCAAAATAATTAACGAATGTTAAATAATATAAAATTTCAGATTAAAAAAAATGGACACTAATTGTAGCTGCTCTTACCATATTTCCTAAACACACATATACAGGATGCTACATATAGAGAAAGCATTAAATTAATATTTTTAAAGATCAAATCAAATGGAATTTTGAGCTGGCTGCCTTGCTTGCTAAGCAGACAATTAAGTGTGGGTCATCCAGAGGCCTTTTCTTCAGTGTTTTTGCAAGCTCAAACTGCACAAGAACACAAGCAGCTTGCACAGTTCAGAGACTAATGTGGATCTTTGCTCATACTCAAGGTAACTCTGTCTTCCTTCCATTCTGCAGGCTGCTCCATGGCTTCAGTGTCTAGCCTGTAACACATGATCTGTAACCTTTCCAATGTTTAAGATTGTGAGACCTACTCAAATGGAACTGTTGCCTTGGTTTTGTACATACATAGTCCATGTATGGCAAGGTCAAGGAGAAAGACAGGCCTGTCAGAGACCCTGAGCTCACTGATTACAGGTCAGTCTCAAAGCCATGGAGACTCCCTCATGAATGTTTCTTCCAAATGTTCTTTACCTTTTAAGACACGAAGTTCCTTCCTTTAGTAATGCAGGGTCTCACAAATACAGAGAAAGGGAGCAGAGCATTATTAGGCCTTATACAAAGAAACAAGAAATTAAAGACAATGGGTTACATGCATGCCTAAATGAGAGAAAGACAGGCCATTAAATATCTAGGAGCTAAACATCAATAAGTTACTGTCACCAAAATAAAACACATTTCTTTGGTACCATATCTCTCAGAGTTTAAACATGTGCACCTATATTAATATTCAAAGCAAGACACATACCACACAGTGTTTGTCTACCAAAAAAAAAAAAACTCTCTTTTTCTTCTCAAGACCATCTTCATAACAAGTTTAGAATATGTTCAAAACTCTAAAATTCTCAACATCAAGGTGTCCTAAATTTCAGTGTTTTTCTAACAGCCTGCTCTCCCAGAGAGGAAAAAGAAAGAGGGCCTGTTATGTGATACTTCAGAACACATCTATATTTTTACAAGTGAAAAGTAGATGGAAGTGTTGTAAAGCATGTCAATGGATACTCATTGTGAAGTTCTTTCAGAGGCAATAAACAATGCATTTTCCTCTAAAGCGTGCTCTTCACAATGAGTCCTCCTTGTCTTCTCAGTGGGAACAAAGCAACAGGTGAGAGGGATCTGTTTAATAAATTTGTTTTGCCCTTCTAATGGATGTGAGAAAGTGGCACTAGTGAGTTTCCTGTACAGAATCACTCAATTTATTCAGAGTTAAATCAGAGACTAGAATCTCCTCTTTTTACCCTGTACTCTAATGAAAATATACTCAAAAGGCAAAGCACAGAAGAGAGTATTCAGTGGCTAGCAAGAGGATGCCATTTGTAAATTCTCTGTCTCAAGAGATTTTGAAATATCGACTAGTTCCTCATTAAAAATCCTTAGGTTCTTATGCATCAGAACTTTCACTTTAAAACAAAGGATTTTTGCTTTGCTTGTTGTGATTTAGTGCTCCCTACTCCCACCCCTCCATTGTTTCTGGCATTAATATTTGGCATCTTTCAAACACTCCATGTATGTTGCAATGGATATGTTCACTCAGCTTAAGCTCTTAGCAAGGAATGTTCTCAAAGGAATTCATCATCATCTGAAGTTTTATGGACCATTGTATAAACATTTAAAACCTTAGGATACTTCATATAAAAATACTTCACTTCACACTTATGAAGCCAACTATTGTCAGACCCACAGTATAAATCTAATGGTGCAATTGGGAGTGATAAGAAGGCTGGTGTCCAAGCTATGTTCCTCAGTGCCTACCCTGAGTCTGCTTGGGACCTGGCTTAAGTATCACCAATTTCTTCATTTAAATTTAAGGTAGGGAGTCAGGCAAGCTTCATGAATTAAGGACAGACATCTTGACTTTTGTCCTTTCCACTCAATGATTTCAAAATGTTTTTGTGTCTTACTCCTTTGCAATGTAAATAAGGAAGGGTTGTGTTTTGGGAACTATTTGGAAGATAGTCTTTTGTCTTTTGATAGTCTCTGTCCTTTTTTTGAAAAGTGAGATACTATTGTAACTGGCACATACTAACTGTTGGTATTTGGCACAATGCAGCCAACGGAAGTAATGGGATCAGTATCATCTCAGACACATCATTTCTTCATCTTTGGAGCAATAAAAAGTCATTGCCTGTTTGAAATCATCAATTGATTATCATATGCCATAATTAGGCTACTAGAGTATAGAATTTTAAGAGGTAGTCATCCAAATATACTGTCTATCTTTTCATTCCCTGTGTTTCACAACTGCTGCTATTGTGCTCTCTAACTCCTTGTGATCACTATAGGCTTCTACAAATAAGTGATAAAGTGTGAGATTTACCAATTTCTGAGACTTACCAATTTCTGCCTTATCTCATTTAATAACGGATGCAACTATGTTACTGTAAATGACAGATTTGTATTATTTTTATGGGCTGAATAATATTTGAAATATGTATAATATAATATGTAATTATAAATATTTTCTTTATCTATTTAATCAATAAACACCTATGTTGCCTCTATGTATTGGCTCCTATAAATATCAAGTAATGAATATGGAAGTGCAGATGTCCCTTTGATATTATAAATCTATTCTCTTTGGATCTAGCTTTGCTGGATCATATGGTATGTCTGTTTCCACAATAGTTTTAGGAACCTCCACACTGTTTTCCAGCATGGGTGTAATAATTTTCACTCCCATAAACAATGTTTGAGCATTAGTTTTACCACTTTTGTTATCTTTGTCACTTTTGATGACAGCTACTCTAAATGGAATGATGTGACATGTCCTAGTGATTTTTATTTACATTTAATCATGGTGGGTAAGGTCCAAACATTCTTTTGATGTTCATACAAGCCACATTGTATATTCACTTTTGAGAAATAATTATTGTTTGCCAGTAGGATAATTCTGTAGTAAAGGAGAATGCTACCAAGCCTGGAAACCTGAGTCTCAATTCCAGGAGAGATTCAACTGTGCAGATTGTAATTAGCTCCCCAATGTGCACTGTAGTATCTACAAAACAACCCAAAACTAATCAAATAAGTGAAATATACTTATTGGGCTTATCTGTTCATTTTTTGAAGTGAATTATTTTTTTCTTTTGTTTTTAGGTTCTTTATTTTTTTGGTGAATTAATCATTGGTAGGATGGATGGCTTATGGATAATTTCTATCTTCCAAGCATAGTCCCTGTTCTGCTATTTCTTTTGGCATACGTACTTTTTAATGTGATATTCTCAAATTGGTCAACTTTTGGTATTGTTGATTGCATGTTGGGAGGGGACTTAAAAACACTTACCCATGTAGAGCTTCTAACATGTCTTTCCTATATATTCTTTTAGAAGTTTTAGTCTCAAGTCTCACAGTTCTATGAGATTTATTTTGAGCTGAGTTTTGTACACATGAGTGACATGAGACTTTTTTATTTTCTATATGCACAACCCAGATTTTTAGTACCATTTGGGTAAGAGATTTCAATGTATGTTCTTAGTGTTTTGTTAACAATTAGCTGGCTCTAATTATGGGGATTATTTCTCTGTTATCTGTCCTGTGATCTGCTTGTTTTTATGTCAGTACCAAGCTTGTTTCATACTAATACTTTACATTCTATCATAATGCCAAATATTTTCATTAATCAAGCCTTGTTCTTATACTGCTTTAATACCTGGGGTCTTTTGTGATTCTGGAGGAGTTTTCTGATAGTACTTACCATTAACAGCAAGAATGTAATTTGTATTTTGGAAGTAATTCTTTAGAATCTGAAAATCACTCTGGATAATAGGTCCTTATAGTAATGATAACTGTCCAACATTTAAACAGGAGATGTCTTTCCAATTTTTGCATCCATATCTATAATATTGTTTTAAGATAAGAAAACATAAAATGTTAACAACAGGATTTTTCAGGTCAATTTGAGATTTATTGATTTGTTTTTTAAACATTTATTTATAAATTCAAGTTATGTCTCCATTCCTGCCTCCTCCCTGCAGCCCCTTCTGGTCCCACCCTCCCACTACCTACCCCCTCTACCACCCATCCCATCCCTCCAGTGTGGGGTGCCTCCCTATATCAGCCACTATGAGTTTGTTAGTCACATGAGGTCTAAAAGCTTCCTCTTGCACAGGAGGCATACATGGCAGTTCCACTAGGGTGGAGTGTCCCACTAATAGGTAACCAATCCGTGTTCCTGTTCTTTTGAGTCTATTGATTGTAGGATGGTTATCCTGTACAATATGGCTAAAATCCAGTTATCAGTGAATATATGCCATGTGTATTTTTATGAGTCTGGGTTAGCTCACTCATGATGAGCTTTTCTAGTTCCATCCATTTGATGTCAAATTGCATGATTTCCTTGTTTCTGATAGCTGAGTAGTATTCCATTGTGTAAATGCACCACAGGTTTTTTGTTGTTGTTGTTGTTTTGGTTTGGTTTGGTTTTTTAAACATTCTTCATTTGAAAGATATCTGGGTTGTTTCTAGTTTCCAGCTATTACAAATAAAGCTGCTATGAACATAGTTGAGGAGATGTCCTTATGGATTGGAGAGGAATCTTTTGGATATATGTCCAGGAGTGGTGTGGCTGGGTGATGAGGTAGAGCTATTCCAAGTTTTCTAAGATATCGCCAGACTGATTTCCATAGAGGTTCTACAAGTTTGCACTCCCACCAGCAATGTGGGAGTGTTCCCCTTTCTCCACAATCTCGCCAGCATATGTTCTCTTTTGAGTTTTTGATCTTAGCCATTCTGACAGGAGTGAGATGGAATCTCAGAGTCGTCTTGAGTTGTATTTCTCTAACAATGAAGGATGTTGAGCATTTCTTCATGTGACTCTTGGCCATTCTAAATTCCTCTTTTGTGAATTCTTGTTTTAGCTCTGTACCCTGTCGCGTCCCCCTCGACCAGCAAGGATGACGCAACTCACAAAAGCTCTTCTCCAGCAGTTTATTCAGGTCCCTTGAAAACAGTCTTCCGAATGCCCGGGCAGACCCAACCCACAGGCTAAATACTATATGAACAGCCAATCAAGTAAAGCCACGTGGTGCTATCTTAGAGGCCCACGTATGCGGAAGCAAGCCAGATAAGCGGTCTTTGCCAAATATGGACTTGTTTACCACTGAGAGTGCTCACCGTCGGGCTGGTGGAAGGCGGAAACCGGCGCCATCTTTAAGGCGCGGCACATCGCAGCTCTCTACAGTTCCTCCTTTTTTTTTTTTTTTTTTCTTCTTCTTCCCCTGGGGCACTGTCTTTTAAAGTGTCCCATCTTGCCGCACTTAAAACAAACTCCTGAACTTCCTCCACCTTTTCTGGTCAACTGTATTACTGCGGCAGCAAGACCAGCATTAGTTAACGGCCCTCCAAGTTCTCTACACACTTTCATCCAGGCTTCTAGCCCTTTGTTCTTGTAAGGGGTGATAGCGGCTCTACACTCTTTGGTACATTGCTCATAGACCAACTGTTTTATTAGTGGCATAGCAGCATCCAGGTCACCAAAAATCTTCCCTGCTGCTTCCACCAATCGTGCTACAAAATCTGAAAAGGGCTCCATGGGGCCCTGTAGAATCTTAGTTAAGTTCCCACTCACCTCCCCTTTATTAGGAAGAGATCTCCAAGCCTTGATAGCTATCTTGTTTATTTGCTCATAAACCTGAATAGGATATCCTATCTGCTGGTTGGCAAATCTCCCCTTCCCAAGCAGCATATCTCTATCCCAGGCTGGATTTCCATCTCTCTGATTAATGGCTGCTTGCTCAGTGGCATACTCAATCAAGAAAGCTTTCCAGTCTAAGTATTGCCCTGGACTTAAGCAGGCACGGACCAGGCCACTCCAATCACTTAGAGTCATACAATGTCTGCTTAATGCTTCCACTTGAGCCATTGTAAAAGAAGTGGTAGTACCATAGGTACGAACCGACTCTGCAAGGGATTTAACTACCTTAAAATCAAGCGGTTCCTCATACCTGTTCCCTTGTGGGTCTTGGTATACCGGATAGGCAAACTGTAATTCTGTTCTTACTTGTGTCCACATCCCCGGGCAGAAAGATCTCCCTACTTTCAGGGACTGAACAGGCTGATCTATCTGAATGGCTTCTGGATATGGAGGAGGAGTTGAAGGCGCCGCGGCAACGGCTTTACTTACACCGACCGCCGCCAACGTGGCTGAAGGCGCTGCGGCAACGGCTTCACTTACACCGACTGCTGCCAACGTGTCCTTCTCTTTTACCCTTTTCTTTTCCTTTTTTCTAATAACAGTCCTCTCCAACTGTTCTATTAGAGCGTGTAGCTCTTCTTCAGAATCCGTGCTCTCTGAGTCCTCAAAATCTCTAAAATCTCTAAAATCTCTAAGATCAGGATAGAGAGGAACCTTCTTTTTGCTTCCCTTTTCACTGTCTGCCTGCTCAAATCTTTCGCCTTTGTTACTTTCCTTTTCACTGTCTACCTGCTCAGATCAAGGGGAACCTTGCAGCAGTTCCAAGGCTGATTCTCCCTCTTTGATTGCATTACAACATCTCTGATCTTCTAAACAACTACTCACCATTTTCCAAATCGGTCTTACTCCATGCTTCAGAGTCCCTTGCTCCCAAGCAAAATCCAAGTCCCTGCCTAATTTGTCCCAGCAGGATACCGTAAGATTCCCGGACACCGGAAACCACGGAGCCACGGAATCACATTCATTCAAAAATCTCTCTAGGGTAGACTTCTTAATTTTCAAATTCCTAGCTAAAAGTAGCTCCTGAAGAGCCAGAAAAATTGGATGTGACTCAGACAATCCCATGATTAAAAATTTACTTTCAGTACGCAGCTTCCCCGCGAAACTTTACCTTTTGTTCGCTATCTCCGCGAAACTTTACCTTGTGTTCGCTATCTCCGTGAAACTTTATTGTCCTAATTTATCCCAGGAACTTACCAGCACTGCCCCTGACTGCAGGAGTTCTGAGTCTTTTTTGGGTCCCCGTACGGGCCACCACTTGTCGCGTCCCCCTCGACCAGCAAGGATGACGCAACTCACAAAAGCTCTTCTCCAGCAGTTTATTCAGGTCCCTTGAAAACAGTCTTCCGAATGCCCAGGAAGACCCAACCCACAGGCTAAATACTATATGAACAGCCAATCAAGTAAAGCCACGTGGTGCTATCTTAGAGGCCCACGTATGCGGAAGCAAGCCAGATCAGCGGTCTTTGCCAAATATGGACTTGTTTACCACTGAGAGCGCTCACCGTCGGGCTGGTGGAAGGCGGAAACCAGTGCCATCTTTAAGGCGCGGCACATCGCAGCTCTCTACAGTACCCGATTTTTTGGGGGGGGGTTAATTGGATTGTTGGTGTTTAATTTCTTGAGTTCTGTATAAATTTTGGATATTAGCCCTCTGTCAGATATGGGTTGATGAAGATCTTTTTACCAATATGTAGGCTGCCATTTAGTTCTAATGGCAGTGTCATTTGCCTTACAGAAGTTTTTCAGTTTCATGAGGTTCCATTTATTGATCATTGGTCATACTTGGGATTACCCCTAACCAAGCAAGTGAAAGACCTGTATGATAAGAACTTCAAATCCTTGAAGAAAGAAATTGAAGAGGTCATCAGAAGATGGAAAGATCTCCCATGTTCATGGATAGCTAGGATCAACATAATAAAAATGACCACCCTACCAAAAGCAATATACAGATTCAATGAATTCCTATCAAAATACCAACACAATTCTTTACAGATCTTGAAAGAATAACTCTCAACTTAATAATTAAAAAGAAAAAAATCCGTAATAGTTAAATCAATCCTGTGCAATAAAACAACATCTGGAGGTATCACCATCACTAATTTCAAACTGTACTACAGAGCAATAGCAATAAAAACAGCATGGTACTGGAATAGAAACAGTGAAATTCATCAATGAAATCGAATTGAAGATGGAGAAATGAACCCACACACCTATGGTCACTTAATTTTTTACAAAGAAGCCAAAATCATACAATGGAAAAAGGACAGCATCTTCAACAAATGGTGCTCGTCTAACTGCATGTCAACATGCAAAAGAAGGGAAATATTCCCATATTTGTCACCATGCACAAAACTTAAGTCCAAGTGGATCAACAATCTTAACATAAAACCGGACACACTAAACTTAATTGAAGAGAAATTGGGGAAAAGCCTCGAACTCATTGGCACAGGTAACAACTTCCTGAACAGAACACTAATAACATGATTTTAATAAAGAAGAGAGGAGTACAGAGATCAAGGAAAGGAAGAAGGGAAAACAGAATTGTATTACGGTCTTTTGGTCAGATTATTAAGTGTGCATTGTTACACAAGGTCTTCAACTAGATACAGAGCATATAGTATTGGAATATGGATCTTATTTTGGGGGGGTTCACAGATTCATTTAAGGCAGACAGACTTTCTAATATATGAACTAAATGATTCTAATTGTACAAATAAAACATAGTATGTGGGAGAGTATCACAAGTTAGGTAGCAGAAGTGGTTATCTTAGTCTGAGAACAAGTTAAAAGAAGATTTATCTGTAAAAAGAAAGCCAAGCAAAGGGAAAATTTCCATACTAATAGAATAGTCTTTAAAAGGAAAAGGAAAGCCTTATTCATATGCCACAAATACAGAGAGCACAGTGATTTCTGCTGCTATTCAACTTAATCTTGCCAAAAAATTAAAGATAAACAAAAGCTATTCTGCAAGTCACATATTTTTTACAGGTCTGTACTTTTATTCTGTACCATGGATTGTCTGCTGCATGCCTGCATTGTACTGTTAGCAGTTTGTAACCGAACTTTTAAATTATTATTTAACACTTATTTATTTATTACTAAATTCACTTATAACAAACACCAACAATTTCTTAACTATTAATCCTATAAATTCCTACAACCCCTTTAACCTATCCACTAAACCTATTGATAATTATAACAACTACTTTCATAACCTTTTAGAATGATACAGTCTCTGGGGCAGGTCCTCAGTCGTCAGGAACACAGTCTTTGTTGTAGATTCTTTAACACACTTAACAGTCCTTTTTCTGGATCTCTCAGATGCAGGTTCATCAGGGTAGTTGGTTATTGCAGTCTCACCTTAAATAAGGCTTCATGCTTTCTTCTCTGTGGGAGACCCCAGCCGTCTGCAGGCCAACTTACTTCTTTTGAATCAGGAACTCAGCTGCTCTGCCTCAGTCCTTAAAGCCAGGCACCGTTTCCTTTAGGCCACTGTTTGGACAGATCAAACCCCTCTAGGCAAAAGCTGAGCCACAGGGTCCAGTCCTTGGCCTTTTGGTGTCTTGCTCAGGCTTTCTTTGCTCACCGGCTTCTTTCTGCTTCAGGGAGAGAGCTGGCCATCAATGGCCAGCCCTTTTTTCAGCAGGACTCTTGGAGCTCGCTAGCATCAGGGGCCTCTTCTCTTTCTGGGCTCCACCCACTGTCCTTAAATAAGAGGAACTCTGTTTCAGCTTAATTAGGGCTCCGCCCACTTAGCAGCTGAAAACAATGTCAGGCCAGATACTTTGTTTCTTCAAGTCTATTGAGTCTTTCCTGTTTTCCAGACTTCAAACTTGTTTTTCAGTCTATTGAGTCTTTCCTGTTTTTCCTAACTTCAACCTTGTTTTTCAGTCTATTAAGTCTTTCCTGTTTTTGCTGACTTCATGCTGACAATGCTCTGCAGGCCCTGAATTAAGAGATAGTATCAGAAACTCCTATATATTTTCTAAATCTAATTTATCTAACCCCTACAGCAGTTCTCAGTTATTATTTTTCTCAAGTGTGAAGCACAAGAAAAAACTGTAGATTACGATGATGATTTTACAGAGGAAAATTAGACAGTTGTTTTCTTTACAATGTCTTATCTTTGTATTGTTCCCATATACATCCAAATCCAACTGCAAAAAGGTACTGATCATGGCAGAAGTGATCTGTGAATAACTAAGCAGTGTATGGAGTTATCCACATCCCTCACTGGGCTCTTTGCATTTCTGATAACAACCCTACATCACTATCCCACTGCTAATACTATTTTCCTGGCTGTGGATATCAAGATCATTCTACAATGTGATTGTACTAGGGTATGCTAAGGTTTAATCAGAACTATCCCAAGCCTTTTAATACCAAAATTGTGTCTGATTAACAAGCTTATGCAATTGGCCTATTTTTCATCTTAGTAGCAGTTGCTATTAAATGTATCCTTTGAGTTGTATTCATAAATGTTTATATATGTGTGTGTTTTCTTTATATATAAAATACACACACACACATATTTATCCTACTACCCACCTCAGATTAATTTTATGGAGACCTACAAATTACATTGACAATGATAGACTGACAAATCGAAACAAACCTTACTAATGTATGCATCTTACATGAACAGAGGAGACACCAGTACTGAGTGTCTTAGAATTATTAGAGCATTGAGCTATCTAGCAGCCTAAATAATTTAGCAAAGCACAATGAATTTGCAGGAAATAACAATGCAAAGTAAAGACACTTCATATTCCTAAAGCCTGCAAATTGTAGAACAGTAAAAAATATGGTGAAACAAGTGAGTGATAACGTCTGTTTCTATCAATGTCTTTGGTGGGATCTTTTCTGGTGTTCTCTCTCCTTCCCAAACACTTGAATTATCTCTTTTAGTAAGTAGGAATCCCCTTACCCTTCTAAGTAGATTAATAGGAGGAAGCAGACAGATATTGAGACTTTATTTTCACATGCTTTATATTAAAAATAATCCTCACACCAAGGTTCTATGTTCTGCTATGAACCTGCTCACAATTTTGGTCTCTCAAGTCAGATTAGATGCTGTCTTTCTAAATGATTTCCACTGCATCATTTTTGGCCCTCAAACTGAGTGATCTCTGTCTTTCTTCTACTCAATATCCTCTTTCTCCCTTTCTGTCTCTCACAACACACACACACACACACACACACACACACACACACACACACCAGAGTTATTTGTTTTAACTGTGTTTCCTTATTTGTTACCCTCACTATGATATGATATTGGAGTTCTATACCAAGTAGTTCATTTGTCACCATTTCTTCAGAATCTGAAATCTGCTGTACAAAAATATGCAAATTTTACTGTAATAAATTAAGGCAACTTTGATCAAAAAGTCAATGTTATCTATTAATAGATTCATTATAATAAGACTTAATGAATGACTGAAGAATATGTATATTTCTTCCCCAAGTTCAGCGTTATTTGGATTCTTAGTATTTCTAGAAAAGTAATAGCACATGTTCAGATTTTCTTCTTCCCTTCTCAAAACAAAGTGACATTCTTCCTGAATTCCTACTCCTTGCTAATTAAACAGAGATACATATTGGGGTCACACTGTGTCTTTACAGCCTGAAGATTCCCATGAAGTTTAGAAAATCACCCAGAAGACTTTGGGTCTGGGGTGCTTGTTCCTAATAGCACACTGGAGTGAATTAATGTCTGTCCATTCCTCCTCCTCAAAACGAGCTAATGAATTTCTTTGTTGTGTGAGACCCAAGCATTTCTGATGCAAGAATACAAGGAAGTACTGGTCGAGTCAATTGACTTAGCTGGGCAACGTTCCATATTTCCATCACTAAATCTCTCCATTCAAACTGAAAATTACTTATCAATTACCTATGTCACATTCCAGAACCTAAGGCACTGAATGAACTGCAATGCCCATATCCTTAATCCCATGCTAAATTATGAATTCTGTTGATGACACTGCTTGTGAAATCTTAGACTCCCCCAGCTAGGAGTTTTACTACACCACCATTTTGAATGCCCTCAATTTTTAATCTCAGAGGACAGCAATGATGGCATAGCAATATTTAGCAATTGCAAAATATTTGGGAAATTTTGAAATATAGATAATAATTTATTAACATTGCCTCACACTGATGACTGAAACTAGCCAAAGATGTTATTAGTTCAGTCTTAGGTAGACTAAGCTCATTATGCACAAAATTAAACAGTTTTTCTAGGCCAAGGTTATTAGTTGAGGTATTGGTTTAGTTATTTACTCTATTAGAAATTAGGAATTTATAATATAAGCATATAATATCTAAATGTTTATAAAGCAAATAATCCTAAATTAACCTGACCCTGTGTTTTCCATCAACTAAATGCTTTCCTTCTGTGCTCCAGAGCACTGACTTCCATGCACTCACAGATGAGTGTGAGGCTTGGTTGTGGGTGGGGTATGCTTCCTCCACTTCTACCTGGGCCTCACCTTCTAATTATATGATATATTACATGTAAATTAGTTTTGTCTTAGTTTGCTTTCTATAGCTTTGTGTTCCTTCATATTCCTCCTTTCCTTCCACCTCTACCACTTCTCCGGTCTCTCCCAGGAGCCTAGTCTTTCTCACTGTCTCATTGATCCTATCCATGGTGGAAAATTCCATAAGCATTCTTGCCTACTGTGCTTCCCATTGTGAGTTTTTGCTGATTTCTTTGTGCTGTTTCAGTTCTGGTGCTTCTCTGTGTGATATTGCTTGTTCCGGAAGATTCTTAATGTGATGATGCTTGCTATATGTATGATGTGCCTAAGCACCTAGAATTATACTAAAATTTATCTTTTTAATTTGCCTGCTTGACAACCCTCTCAAATAAACAAACACAGGAGTTACATTTGTGCCCATATTGATGTTACTATTTGTTTTTCCCACTTTTTATTTTCTAGGTGGCATCACTGATTTAACAGTTATCAGTAGATGTTTAATATGATACTATGGGAATGAACTATCTGATATGATGCAATTTTTGCTACTAGATTTTAAATGTAGAGAAATAAAGTCTGAAAATACATATTAAATGGTCAAGAATAATAACAAATATTTAATTAAGCTCATTTGAAATGACAAGAGCTTTATTTGTAATAATGTTTTAGCAAGATCTTAATTGGAATATAAATATTCATATTATACATTTGAATAAATGTACAATCTGGGGAACTATGTAATTAAATTATATTTATTATCTCGTTGAAACATTCAAATTGAGAAACAATGGTGGTATATACAAATATTCTGTCTATAGACAAACTGTTTGCTATTGGTAGTGAATTTATTTAAAAAAAAAAGAAAGGGAGGAGGATGGGGGGTTGAGGGTGGGAAGGTGGAACTGGAGGGGGGAGTAGGGAGGGGATTGTCATTGAGATGTAACTTGAAGAAATAAAAAATAAAAAAAATATTACATAGCAAAAATATGTTAAGAGAATTAAATTCTATTATATTTCACCCATTATTTTTCAGTTGTATTTTGCAATATGTTGGTTTAAGAAAAGGAGAATACTGTAATGAAGCCTGCTGAATATCACTTATATCAGTACATGTATATTGCATTTTTTGAAGATCAATTATTTTTCATCCTTGATCAGTTGGGATTCCATCATCATGTTTGAAAAAGAACTTGACTTGTGTGCATTTAGAGAGCGTTATAACCATCATGAAGAGGGAAATAGCTTACTCTACATAGTAAATTAGAGCTTATTTTCTGCACCATAATGAAATCACTGGATTTATTTTCTCAGTATTGTATAATAAATGGGAATCCTAGAAGACCAAACCTTATTTATTGTTGTGATGATTATTGTTCAGGAAAATGAAATAATTATGAAATCTTCAGAGTATATAATAATTGTTGTGATTCCATTATAAGTTTTAAGATGAAAGCTTTTCTCTGTTAGTTCTTTATCTTTGATTGTTCCACTTAATATGGTTCCCCCACCCCCATCTCAGTTCATGGCCTTGGTTGGCCTGGAGCTTGCTATGGAGTCCAAGACAACCTTAAACTTATAGAGATCAACCTGCCTCAGCCTTCCAAGCTTGATGATTAAAAAAAAAAAAAAACAGAACAACAACAACAAAAAGCATGCTCTGTCATGCCCAACATCGCTTAATCTACCAAAATAGCAGGGTTTTAAAAATATTTTGACCATCTAATAACTGTAAAGGTTTTCTTAATGAAATGTTTTTTTTTTTCAGAGATGTTTCGATTAATGCCTTTGTCCTGTTTAAAATCGAAAGTGCATCCAAACTACAGTCTAAATGATAATATCAATGACATCTGTACTTCATATTTTTCTCCTTAAATTTTTGGAGGGTCAAATTCAGTGCATTTTGTTTGTGCATAAATTTAATTTAAAATAAAATATCTGACAACTTTTAATCTGCTACATAAAGCACCAAATGAGGCTGCTCCAACCTGAAAATTGTGTTTATTTTACAATTTCTATTCACTTGCACATGTGCATCACTGAGAAAAAATGTCTACCCTGTAATCACTAATTCTAAGGCCATTTTCAGGCACAATTAGGAGGAATTTCTAAGTTCTTAGCATCTAGGAAAATTGGTGCTTATATCTCTTTTAATTTTTTTCTTTTTTCATTCTGAATTCATTTCAGGGCTATGCATTCTCAAAATGCCTCTTTAGTTCCCTGGAGCTTCTTTAAAACATTATGTTGCTTGCATTATACATATAAAAACATGAGAATGAAAATCAGACAGAAACTGTTAAAACAACCAAGAGGTTGTTATAGGATACGTGACAAATTATGTTCTGTGTGGGAACAGCACTGAGTGGGTGGGGATAAAGGGATATTCTTGGTGGTAGATGAAAGATTAGTCAAGAGTGACCAGCAGAATACAGTGACTGCCTTAACAACTCCTTTGCTCATGATATTTACCAATAAAGGAATATCTATGCAAACTTCTCATAATAAAAGATTAGATAGATTGGGTTTGGGATATAGTCTGAAGGTTCTTTGAGCCATAGCATCAGACATGTTAGTACATAACTTGTCATTCATGCTTTAGGCTTAAAGATATACCATAGGGAGGAGAAATTATATCCTATCCCCCAGTCAGCCAATGTCATAAATTACCATTTGGGAACGCTTCTCATATAACTATAAGGATCATAACTCTGATCTTAAATGTATACTTACAATTTGTCCTCTACAAAGTCTGTACAAAGAACATTACTTTATTACTACCTAGTGAATAAAGTTATTCTTTCACTCTTTTTTCATTTTCTTTTTATTTATTTTTATTTATTACTTCAGGTTACATCTCCATCACAGTATCCTGTTTCCACCCCTCCCAGTCCCGCCCTCTCACACTCTACCGCCTATCCTTTCTATCCCACTCCTCTGGAGTGGAGTGTCTCTACATATCAGTCCCACACCCCAGTTCAGCAGTCATATGAGGGCCAAGAGCCTCCTCATACACTGGGGACATACAATGCAGCACCACTCTGGCAAAGTCTCACTGAGATTCCATCTCACACCTCTCAGAATGGCTAAGATCAAAAGCTCATATGACAGCACATGCTGGTGAGGGTGTGGAGAAAGGGGAACCCTCCTCCATTGCTGGTGGGAGTGCAGGCTTGTGCAACCACTATGGAGGTCAGTCTGGCAATATCTTAGAAAACTTGGAACGCTCTCCCTCTGGACCCAGCCATACCACTTCTGGGCATACATCCAAATGACTCCTCACTGAATCACAAGAAACTTGCCTCATTTATGTTCATAGCAGCCTTATTTGTAATAGCTAGAAACTGGAAACAACCCAGATGTCCCTCAACTGAAGAATAGATTTAAAAACTGTGGTACATCTACACAATGGAATACTACTCAGCTATCAGAAAAAAAATTAAATCATGCAATTTGCAGCCAAATGGATGGAACTAGAGAAGCTCATCCTGAGTAAGCTAACCCAGACTCAGAAGGATGCACATGGCGTCTATTCACTTATAGTAGGATTTTAGCTAGATAGTAGAAGGTATCAATACTACAACTAACACACCAAAGGGAACTTGGACATAGACTTTTTTTCCTGTCAGTGAGACACTTTGCCCTAGTGGTACTCCCTTGTATTCTTTCATTCTTTATAAATTTATTGGCAAACTACATAGAGAGAAAATTACATGAATAATTCAGGTGCTATTCTAGGAATTCTCACAGCTGGAATGTGCCAAGTAGCCAGTGTCCAGGCAAAGAAAGAGATGCCTTCCTACATTCCAAATCCTTCCTTCCTAGATGCTCCTGTCCCACATCATCACTCCATTCTCTTAATAAAGCAACCAATATCTTAACTGCCAACATTGTAATGCAACAGTTTTTCCTTGATGTTGTTGTGTTTTAACTCCATGTGGAGGAGAATCAATTACAGTTGTGCAGTTGATATGAAGAATATCTTAAATTGAACAGATATGAGACCCAGAAGACACAGCAAGCAGCTCTCAGAGGATTTCTCTCCTTTGAATATATGCACCAACTTCTAGGCACCAAAGTTACTATGTATCGCTGTCCTCTGTGGGCTATTTTATGGCTGTGAAGTGAAGGGAAAGAGCACTGGAAATGGAATAAACAAACTTTCTCTCCTCGTTTATCTTTGCTGTTCAAACCTAATTGTTATTTTTCTACAAGCCTCTTCAGTCCTTCCCTTTCTTTACCAAAGTAGGTATATAAACCTCTAACTTCAGCCATGTAACTAACTGGATGCTTTTTGTTTGTTTGTTTCTTGGATTGTTTGCTTGTTTGGTTGCTTTTCTAGTTTCCATGTGCTCCATTGTAAATCTGCCTTTCCCCTGTTGAATTTTCAGATTCCCAACACTGAAGGTCAAAGCATGAAAGAAACCTGGGCCCTTTCTTTATTAATAGAACTGACTATTACATTCCTTGTTATATCTGATAGACTTTCTGATCAAAATGTTATTTATGTAAGCAACTTATTTTCATTTCTATAAATTATAATCATGTATGAAATTTTAACACATTTTCTAATCAACTACTGAAAGAATTTTATGTTGTCCACTTACTTATTAATTTGAAAACATAAGAATAGAAATGTAGTTCAGAGAACTTGCCTGACATGCACAAGGCCTTGGTTAGATTGCCAATACTGGAAAGAAGCATAAGTAATTTATCATGTATTTATTGAGTGTTCATTTATCACCAGACATTTTGTGAAAGATTAGATGGCTCATTCAGTAACAAGCTTTCTGTACAAACATCAGGACCTGAATTTTAGCATCTATATAAGCAGTCAGACACTAGGGCATCTGCTTTCAGTTCCAGATGAGGATGCAAAAAAAAAAAAAAACAATAGTGGGAAGTGATGGAAAAGTGACACAAAGTGGACCTACCTCTGACCTCCGCATAGACACTCACAATAACATACACAGTTGTACACAAAGAAATATGTTTACACATATAAACCACACATATGCACAATAGTGACTGGTAAAGTTAACTGCAAGATAGTATGAATAATACAAAATCAGTTGAGGGGATATAGTTGGTGATGTCAAGGAGAAAAGAGGAAGCTAATACAAGAAGTCAATTTTGAATGAACATGGAAAGTTATGAAGAGCTAAGGTATACAAAAAGTAGGATTTTCCAAGTTATTGACAGATACCTCTTGATTATGTTTTGAAATTTTATAGAGTAATAGTGATCCCAATAACTAGCAAGGAAGAACATTAAAAGCAATTCACACTAAGTACAGTACTTGTTGAGTTTCAAATATAGAATTATCTAGCAAATATTTCATACAATAGAAAGAGTTATATGCCCATAGCTAATCTTTCTGTGTTGGAAATAAAATAACAAAAATTGTGAGGCAAGGAAATTGGGGGTGAGATAAAATTAAGCATTAGGCTCAAAATGATAAAAAAAAATTTGAGTCAAGGAATGTGGGTAAATAAAACTACACATGTATTACTTTCATCATGTGCTTTTTCTGCATGTTATTATTATCAATCACAGATTGGTTTTTAGTAAAAAAGAGCAAAAATTTCTCTATAGCATGCTTAGTATACACTACAGATATTATACAGTACAGATAGGGAACAACATTAAACAGGCAATTATACAGATAGGCAATCTATAAATATTTATTTAATGACATCTAATCAGTAACTTTGCCATTCCTTCATAACATTATATAAAGGTGGAGGAAACAATCTTTGTTGATGGGTTCTATAGAAATTATATTCATTACTGGAAAATTATCACATGGATTCTTTTTGATACATTAGTTTATTACATCCATCATTTTTTCTTTTTATATTCAATAATCCAAAAGTGCTTATTAATGTGCACTTTGTATGCTTGCTCTTATAAAAATGCATACAAATGTTTGTCATTTGGAGAAATGTTTCCACTCAATGATATGGCTCTATATACCATCCATGGTGTCATTGAAAGGTTAGGTTCATTAGCTCTAAATGCCAACTGAGGAGGACATCCAGCATATTTTTCTAACTTTTTTTTTTCCCAGCCATGAAGAGTTCTCAAAAATTTCTAGTAGAATAAAAGGCTATATGGATATTTAGATAAGCAAATGTTGCTTGTCTCTTAACAACTTGATTACTGAGTAGCTTAGAGAATATCTGTGATAGACTGTCATAGTAGCTAACAAGGTGACATGCATGCATGACTAGGAGTTTGCTTTTCTTAACTATCCTAAACAGTTTAAAACGGTTGGTATCAAGAGGCTAGAGCTTCACATTTCATTTTTAAGTATCTCTAGGTATGATACCATTAGGAAGCGTTACCTTTAATTTGTATCAATATACAAAGATCTATTCAAATGTGGCTAAATATACTCTTAATTTTGTATCAATATACAAAGATCAATGCCTATGCGGCCCAATACAATCTTAATATTGCGTCCATATACAAGGGTCAATACCATTGTGGCCAACTATAATCTTAATTTTGTATCAATATACAAATATCAATACCGACATAGTCCAATACAATCTTATTTTTGCACAATAAACAATGGTCAATACCACTTTAGCCAAATATACTACTAATTTTATATCAATATACAAAGGTATAAGGGCATATTCAATAATCACAAGAGATAGATAGGGCATCTTCAAAAACCCCAAGAGATCTGCAGAATATGGCATTCAAAGATGTGGTCTTAAATTAAGATTTTTTTTTTATATCGTGACATATCAGCTCCTGACAGCACCCCCTATTGTACTCCAAGTAGAAGATAAGCATCGAAGAATCTCCAGTGTTAGATGGTTGAATTAGTGGCAAGCCTATCTCTTGGCATGTAAAAACTCCTTGCTTCAACTGCAGACAGACTGCTGTCCAAAAAGGACAAAACTTGGTAGCAGGGAAGTCGACAGCCTAGCTCTGCCAAGACAGGGTAGGTTAGTCCTTCATAATCCCTGCTCTACAATAAATGTCTGTCAGAGAAACAGGACCAAAAGGCTGAAGACTGATGCTGGAATGTATTGAGAGAAAATGGGAACTGTCCAGGTAGTCACTGGTTTGTCATTTCTTAGTATTGGAAGCTGCAGGCCCTGCACTTCCTATATAATCAGATATATTTATCCTTCTCAGCTCTCTGAGGTGGTTGAAGAATAGACAGCTTGAGTCTCATAGCTAAATTTTGAGTTGTTTAGGAATCAAGAGGGTGTTCTAGATCTAAGAAGATGGTTATAATAGTGATGCAAGTTAGTATGAAAGCTAAGTCAGTTATAGAACTTTAAACTCATGGAGATGGTTAGAAGGTAGAAGGTTAAAGTCAGGGGCCAAATATGCATGAACTGGACATTGGGAAGGTATACTGGGCCATTTAACTCTCATAAATGTGGCATATTTAATTCTGCTGTTTTGTATAGAATTTACTGTTATAAGAGAAAGAACCATTTGTTGGATTGAAAAGGGAAGCTGTTGGGGGGGGAAGAGGGTGGAAGGGTGGGACAGGAAGGGGGAATAGGGAAGGGTTTGTGACTGAGATGTAACTTGAAGAAAAAAAATATAGTACTTGTATAAAAAAAAGGCTATATGAATATTAATGGATACATCTACACAGGATCTCAACTGCTTTTTCATTACTTAAGACTTTATATAATTAAACTAAGACCCCTTGGTGTCCAGAATATATCAGTGAATAAGAAGCTCTGTTAGCCAACATAGCCACACCTGAGAAATGTACATCAGATGATTGAGTTTTGGATTTCTTCTAAATAGGAGTATGAAAAAAATACAACAAAATTGGCATTCATTATTTTAATTCCTATTAAGGAGTTAATTGCAATATGTTCCAGTAGAAATAAAAACTACAATTATACCTGTACATAAATAAAATATGTAAACATATACTGTGATACTTTAATATATAATAACATATAACCTAAGTAGAAGGTATAAAATGCTTTCATTTAAGCTTGTGTTATTTTTACAGCAAATTTCACTTTCAGTTGTGTCCTAATTTTGGTAACTAAAATGCTAAGAATACAGGCAGGACAATAAGCAAGCAAAGCAAAGAATACTGTGAAAATTTTCATCTTCACAATGTTCTCTCATGACTTGACATTCCGTTTCCTACAGTATTGTATCTAGTCACTGTCAATTTGTTTCAGATTGCAATGAGTGACTTTGGGGGTTGAAGTTATCATTTCCTATCATCTCCACAGCATCTAACTATGCCACACATTTGAGCAACAAATTGTAATAGAAAAAGGGACAACAGCTTTGCCATTGGCACAAGTATGACCCGTTGCCCACATGCCTGTTCTAGTTAATGTATCAACCTCTCAAAATGAATGAGCTTTGCAACTGAGGTCTTGATCTATCTCTTATTTTACAAAATCCACAATCAGTTACTGTGAGTATAAAAATCAACTCCAAGAAATTCATCTAGTACTGAAGAAAATTAGAATGGCATTGTTAAGATTTGGGCTCTAGTTATTTGATAAATGCTAAAAACTACATTTCATTACATGTACATATGGGATGACTTAGACTAAGAATACAAGGTAAAATGCTGGCCAGTTTTACCCAGTACATGGAACTGACTTATGCAAGTGCTTTTCAGTTCATTTTCAGGAGTAATAGTACTTTGAAGACTAATTTTGGAAGTTGCTTCTCATATGAAATGTGCATCTGAAGTGATTTATTTTTTTCACTTGAAGACGAGGAAGGAAACATAGATAATAAAGAGAGAATGAAGATGAAGTTAAGAACATATGCAAAGAAATTAAATACGTACAACAGACAATCACCTACAATTTTTGACATGATGTTGAAAATCTACTATAATTCAGGTTGACTTGCTGACTGATAGCCTATGTGTGATTGTGATTTTCTGCTGAGAACATATGGTTTCACAGTAGAACCTTTAACACAACACCACACTCTGGAATTCTACAGACCACAAAAGGGCCAGCAACTCCATAGTAAGAGCACATCAACCTGACACTGTAGGGACAGGGGATCTTTGTAAAATGTATGAAAAGTTCAAAGAATTAAATTTCATGCACACAAATCCTAACCCTCCACACCTCCCCCATTTATCTACTGCAAGAACACTTAACTCCTGATACAAATAGAAATTTCTTTTTAGTAGGTAATTTAACAGAATGTCTAAAAATGTACTTTATGATAGAAGGATTGTAGCTGTTCTCCTTTGGTGATTAAACACTGAGTTGTGGCTTTGTCTGGTGGTAAATTCAAAGTGAGCTAACAGTTTTAAACTATGAGATTAAGCTTAGAAAAATTAGTTTCTTGGTAGATAACCAGACTGTGAGTGCATTTCTCGATGTAAAACTTAGGATAAATTAGAACCCAACCAGGTTTTAAATAGCTTTTACATATCAAAAAATAACAAGAATTCTGAGAGGATTTCATTAAATTTGTTTAAAGACACACTAGACCCCATAGAGATGACTAACTGTTAATTTTCTCCTGACTTGGCTGACTCACAAAGATGCAATCATCCTATGCAAGATAAGGGAGCCTGCGGGAAGGGATGCCATTTTTAAAAATGCAGGACACTTACTGAATGTGAGACAGTGGAAAAGAAATAAATTAAAATAAGGGCATTGTGACTATGAAATGTGGCTCCACCTCAAATATTGTTGAATTTTACTCTTGAAATGAATGCAAATTCAGGCCAATGAAGCTTAATCTTCCAGTGATTTTTTTTAATACTCTTGCTGTGCACATCCATAGCAGATTTAAATCAGTGGCTCAAAACATAATATACTGAAGTGTAAGAAAGTTAATTATCAAAAAGCAAAGTTCTGAATCATCACAAGAAAGCAACGTCTGTAGCATTTCTCTGTATGCATTACAGCAACCGATAACTATGAAACAACATTAATTGGCAATATTATCAGGGCACAGTGGCACCTACTGTATTATATGTGCTTTATTTCCTGAATGTATTCACACTCTCAACTATCTGTTAAACTGTTTTCTCTGTAGTTTGATTCCATTAGTTTTATGAGTTAGCTTCATCTAACTCATCACTAACAGTCCATGTACAAAATGTAGGGTAAGGCCAACTGCCTGAGGCCTGAGGCCCTAAATTCAAGCCCTGGGACACAAATGATTAGAGAAGATAATGGACATTTGTCCATGTGACCATCCCATGTGTGTGTGTGTGCGCGCGCACACACACACACACATACACATATTCTCATGCAAAATAAATAAATGTAATTGAAACTTAAAACAAATCTAGATAGTACATTGTTGTTTTCAACTTGTTGAAAGCTACATATATTACTACATATATTAATATGGTATCCATGATGTGCTCTCACTAATTTTTCAATACCTCTGCCTGTGATAAATATTCGTGTGTATTTCTAGGGGATTTTATAATAACCTGTTTTTTCTTTAAAGTGTTCTTTTATATTCCAGTGCATCAACCCCCACTCATCACCTACATGGTTATGCTTCTTAAATTAATATTTTCAAGACTAACTTATCTCATTAGTAAGGTCACATTTTACACATTGTATCATAACCTAATAAGTTCCACTCTGCTTTGCTCAATGTAACTACTCTAATAGAAACATTTTCTTTCCTTTCTTCTTTTTCCTTTTCCTTTTTTTCATATTTCTTTTCTTCCTCCTCATTTCTTCTTTCTTCCATTTCTAGCTATTTCTCTCCCTCTCACTCTCTCTTTCATTTTCTTTTTTCTGCAGCGTCTAGCTACATAGCACAGATTGTCCTTGAATTTAAGTTCTTCCAACCTCTGGTACCTGAATATTGGGGCCATAGGTAAGAACTACTACACTGAGTTTTACTCTATTCTCTATAGCTGAAAGCTGTGTCTCTTTTAGACTTCTCCTAGTAAGTGTTAGTCCACAAGTGATTAATTTCATAATATTGAAGTTCATCTAATTCTTCTATTAGTCATCTTTTTATTACTCATACCTAATACAGCAATGCAGATTACAATCCCAAATCTGTCCTTCACACAAATACTTCCTTCCATCTCCACCGCTACCCACCACTCCCTTCATATCTCCTTGCTGTCACACTCAGCCTCCTGTGACTTGGTTTGCTTTAGTGTTTCAAGCATAACAAATCTCTCAGCTCTTTCTCTGTGTACATTCTAATTTTTATTTATTTTGTTTGATTTGCTTTACATTTTATAGTTACAGTAATTAACATACTTAGTTTATGAAGTAATAATTTTTCCTACTTATTATTATAATCAAATAGAAAATGGACATATTTTTAGAGAATTCCTTATCTATTTAGAAAACTTGAAGTTACCAACTTACTTAGTTTTAAATGACTTGGGAAGGATAATCTCAGGACAAAGATATTGCAGGCTCTGAGGTAAAGAATTATTTCTTGTTAGTGCTATACAAACTGAGTTCAGAACTATGACCATCAGGACCTTGGAAGATAGAGATGAATACAATAAATAATCGAGCACTGGATACTCTGTGTTTTGACTCCAGATAAAGACAAATGTGCAAAGAGAAACTACAAAAGTCATGGTTAACTTTTGTAAAGGCTGCTGTCTAGCAGAGTTATAGGAATCGCTTCCCATTGATCTCTTTTCTCAGGAGAATGGAACAAAAGGAAACAAAACAGACTTTAATTTACCCTAGATCTATTTGCAGTCTTATTTTTCCTTCTCTTCACTCTAATGACTATCTTTTACATTGGAAATAAAAGTATATTAATTCACAATTCAAAGTAATGACCTAATTTCCAGGAGAGGAACAATAGCTGCTTCTAAAGTCTGAGTTATCTTAGCAGTGCCATACTTTGTAAGTTGCACGGTGAACCTGTCTACCTAGGTAGGAACTCACAAACTCTTTATCTTTAACCTTATTCCACCTGGGTTGATATATGGAAGGGGTCCTTTTGTGAGCACATTTAACCATGTTTGAATTCCACATCCATGTTTTTTTTAGTACTGACTCTTCTGTAGAACACATTCCAGTATTGACTGGAACTTCCTAAGAATATGCTGCCATGACTATAAATGCTTGATCATTTTTTTCATTTTTTTACCAAAATAACTTATGGCTAAAGTTCTATGAAAATCCATAGTAATGTTCATGAAGTTATAAAAATCCATAATAATATGCATTTTATTTGTTGTTGTCACATCTTTTCTTATGATACTGAGTCTTCAGCTTCCAATTTAACTAGATTTTTATGATTAACTCAGAAAAAATGTTTACTAAACAATAAAATGGAAATATACAATTGTTTCTTTGTTTGTTTTGCTATTTTCAAGACAGGATTTCTCTGTGTAGCCCTGGCTGTTCTGGAACTCCCTCTATAGAACAGGCTGGCCTTGAATTCAGAGGTTCATCTGTCTCTGTCTCCTGACTACTGGAATTAAAGGAATGGGCCACCATATATTCTGTTTAAAAATGGTACCTGCATAATATCTATAAGGGGTTTTATTCTCTTATTTAATGATAAGGCATGATGTAATATAGTTCTTACCTTCATTCTTAATTAAAGTTGAGGAAACTTAGACATAGTCATGGCAAATAACTTGCTTAGGATTACAGAACTTGTAAATAATTAATCCTGGATCTTGATGGGGGTACGTATTATTAACTTTCTTCATTATTGGACCTATACTGCTACAGACAACTAAACTGAATAAATTAGACATAGCCCTAGGGGATTAAGTAAGAGTACTTTTCTGCTAAGTGGTCATAATATTGAAACAAACCTTAATAGTGTATTGCTGTATCCATAGGTCAGTGGATATCTCCACTCTGATCAAAGAAGCTTCTTGGCATAGATTGCAATGACCACAAATACCATCCACTGATCTGATTAATATGGAGCGAATAAGAGATTGTGGAGTCTTATGTTCTAAATGGAACATAGATATCACACATTCACCCAAGGCTCAGGGACCTTTGCAAAAGAGGGAATGGAAATACTGTAAGGAGCGGGTGGTGGATAATTCGAGAAAACATTGCAACAGTGCAGTTACACATATGACCCCACAGTTGTTGTGGCAGCATGGACAAGAACTGTGCAAGCTCAATTCAGATGCATTCTCTTTATGGAGGACAGGTGACTTGTGCACAGAATCCCACCAATGAATATCTGTTGGCATTTTATAGCCATTAGAAGACAGAGAGTAAGCATGCTTTAATGATGTGTGCCTTGGTTGGTTGAACAAACACCAGGACTAGAAGAAGTCTCTATAAAGTTGGTGTGTAAGGAGGTAAAGGTGGAAATGTGTCTCTGAAAGGAGTTTGGTGAAGTGGATATGATCAAATTAAATTGTATGAAACCTTCAAAGAATTAATGAAAATATTACTTTTAAAAAGTCAATGTATATATTTTAGCAGGGTACATACAGTATACTAAAGAAATATATAAAGAATTTTAAATGGAGACTTACACTCAAGATGTGTACAATATGTTTTATATATTTATGTATGTATATATATGTTACCTATAATATCTATGTTTACATTAACTATGTTGCATTTGTATGTATAATTTATATTAGTAGGTACATTAATTTACACATTAATATAGGTCATCATGTGTATGTACATATGTTTAATATAAACACCCTGCATACTACAGAACCTTCACAGCACTACCTGTATGTAGTTTTGTCATTTGTTTTATGATTTTACAGGGGCAATAATGCATTCAATCCACTTAACCCTAGATTTACAAAATAAACACCATTGCTCTGCCAAAAACAGAGCATACCAATTATAATTTCCAACTGCATCCTGAAAAATAAATTATCACCACACCACTGTGTAAGTAAAATAATCATTTTTTATTTTACAGTTGAAAACATATCTTTCTAAAGTTACAAGCATGAACTTATTCCAAAATGGAAGTAAACATTAATTTCAAAGTTATACAAAATTTATCTTGTAGACCCAAAAATATCAATGAAAATTAATCTTATCTGTAGCATTCACTGGGGGAAAATACTTCTAAGGTGTGCAAGCTATATTAATCTTTGAGCAATGGAGTTTCAAAATCTTCATAACCACTTTGTCAAAGCAGTGTCCAAGAAATATAAAAAATTGCATCCAACTTTTCATATTTGAAAGGTCCAACAAAGAATATAACAACTAGGAAGATGATACAAATCTCAACTCTCAACACACACTTTTTCTTAGGTATCTTTTTTTTTACATGATTAATGAATTACCCACTATGGGGTTGCATGTCTAACTCATTTCTGGACTGTGCATTTCAGCACTCGCAAAAAAATAATAGCTCTGCTGTCAGGGACTCCATAGAATAAGGAGATACTCAGATTTTCCTAAATCCTTTTCAGATAAAAAGTTCAGAAAGGTCTATGTCTTCCAGAATACAAGAGAAAACAAAAGCTCAGTATCTAGACAATGTGAAGAAGAATGACCCAGAGCCATGCTAGTAAAACAGTGCTCTGACCACACAGCTTTATTATACAATTTCTGGGAGATGGAAATGCCGCCTATGTAGATAAGGCTCCCTGGAATGCCTTGATAACTGTTACACAACATATCTACTAACACCTCACAACTATTGGTAGAACTACACTCTTATACATACCAGTTTCAATCTCCATGAGTGCCCTAGAAACCTTGAAGCACTGGACAAGTGTGCAGTGTAGTAGCTTCAGATGTAACTGATTTATCAGAATAATAGACAATAATACACAAGCATGAGATTCAACATCTGTATCACAAATACATGTTTGATTCATTCACACAGATACACACTGTGATTAGTTTAGGTCTAAGGGATGAAAATAACACATTTTATTGTAAGTACTTTTACCTGTTGAGATTCCTGGAGCAGGAGATCTGTGAATGATTCCATCTTGCTGCTCAATAAATGTTTAAATTGGGAATGCTTTCTCAAGTGCCTTAACTAATTAGCCATGTCATCTGGCTCTTCTCACAGTCCCTTCCTGTTCTCCAGGATGCTGGTAGGACCTGCCAGTCACCACAACATGAAGAAGAGTTCCAGTTTGGAAACAGAATTCAATGAGCTCTTGCCAACTTGGAGAAATAGATAAAAGCATAAAGCAAAGGAACTCATCGCTGCCTCCTCCTTTTTACCTAAATATTTCTTCAGTTTTTCAAACATGGAGGGAGGGAGGAAAATAACACATATATTGAGCAACTTTCCAGATTAAAACAGAGGTTTGCAAAGCAGTTCCATTGTGGGGTCAGGCAGAGTACTATACATCATTACTGTAATATTATTTGGATAGGAAACCTATTTAACTCGATTATCTTTAACTGAATTCAGGACATTTCAGTCACGCAAACAGGAAAAGAAGAGTGGATGAATATGAACATTATTAGAGTTGAAACAGAGACAAAATATTCTTCCCAGACAGCTGCCCACCAATATCCCTTTTTTTCATCCACAATTACACTCTGTCAGTAATTAGATTCCTTTCACAAGGACACACATAGTGTGACTTTGAAAATGATGTTTCTAAGCAGGAAACATTTTGGAAGAGCCTAAAATGGCCTTGCTGAATTTTTCTCCCCAAACTGTTTCCTCCTCATTACAATTTCAACTCTGAATTTGAAAGCTGAAAGGCTTTGGTTTGAAGTATTTTTGGTGACATTCTCTGCACCATGATTGTACATACACTTGTTGCAGAATATTGGGATACAAAACAACATTGAAGGAGCTGGAACTCAGAAGTTCAAACAATTACAGCAGCTGAATGTCGTATCAATGTTCAAAAGTTGGTAGAGCACATCCTGGTATGTGCCTTTCCTGGGAGTTCAAGAATGCACCTATTATTCAATGATTCAATGAATCTTGATCTTGGCTATTGTCCTATCTTATCTTATTCTTCATAACTGATCACTTAAAGTTACAGTGCAGCCACAATAAAATCACTTCCAACATCTATGACTCACTCCCAGTGGTGCCCTATTGTGGAACTGTTCCATGTAGTTCCCTTACCAGCTACTGTTATTGTCAATGTGAGGAGCTATTGGTCAAGACACTATCTACAAAATGTGAAGAAGGTGGGTATGGCTCAGAGCGTTACTGCAGTAGAATCTCAGGATACTTTTCAAAAATGAAGAACATTGTACTAAACTGACTACTTTTGTTTGGCACCAACATTACTGTTGGCTTAAAAAAAAAAAACAAGCTAACTCAATTTGAGGTTGTTAGCACTTTTAAAAAGTTTATTTATTCATTCATTTTACATCCCAATCATAGCCCTTCACTTCTCTCCCCTGGGTCCCACTCTCACACACCTTTCCCCCTACCACCTCCCCTTCTCCTAAGAGAAAGGGAGACGCCAATACTATCCCACACAAGCACATCGAGTCACATCAGGACTGAGCTTGTCCTCTTCCATTGAAGCCAGGCAACACAGCCAATTAGGGGGCAGTGATCAAAAAAACAGATATCAGACAGCCCCATTCCACATGCTAGGTGATCCACATGATGACCAAGCTGCCCATTGGTTACATATGTATAAGGGGTCTTAGGTCCACTTCATGCATGCTCTTTTATTGGTTATTTATTCTCTGTAAGCCCCCATGGGCCTAGATTAGTTGTCCCTGTTGATCTTATTGTAGAGTTCTTGTGCCCTCCAGGTTTTTCTGCCCTTCCCCCAATTCTTCCATAATACACCCCATCGCTCTGCCTAATGTCTGATAGTGATGCCTCAGTCTCTGTTTGGATCCTCTCCTGGATGGAGGCTCTCAGAGGAGAGTTTAGCTATACTCGTGCCTGTAAGAATAGCAGAATATAATTGATAGTAATAGGAGTTGGCTCTCTCCCTTGGGGTAGGTCTCAGGTTGGGCCCATCACTGGTTGGACATTACCTCAATTTCTGGTATATCTTTATCACTGCACATTTTGTGCCCCATTTAAATTTTGAGCTGAAGCTTTTATGGATGAGTTGATGATCTTCTCCCTCCTCTAGAAGTCCTACCTAGCTAGAAAGAGGCCTCTTCAATCCCCCACTGCCTGAAGTCTTAGCAAAAGTCACCCCCAATCCTCCAAAAGACCTACTGTGTTACCAATCTCTAGCTTGTCTCAGACATGCCCCTTCTCTTTCTCCCAACCCTCTCACTTCCTGCCCCTGTTCTCCCTACAACTGATTCCCATCTTCCTTTCCCTCCTCTCTCCCTCTCCTACCCAATTTCCTCTCTTCATCTTCTTCCAATGTCTATTCTAATTCCCCTGTTGAGTGAGATTCAAGAAACCTCTCTTGGGCCCTCTTAGCTACTTAGCTTCTTTGGGTCTGTGGATTGAAAAATAGTTATTTTATACTATATGGTTAGTATCTGTTTATGAGTGAGGACATACCATGTGTATCTTTCTGGGTCTGGGTTATCTCACTCTGGTTGATCTTTATTAGCTCCATCCATTAGCCTACGAAATTCATGATTTCTTTGTTTTTAATAGTTGAAGAGTATTCCACTGTGCAAATGTACCACATTTTCTTTATCCTTTCTTCAGTAGAGGGACAGCTAGGTTGTTTCCAGTTCCTGGCTATTATGAATAAAGCTGCTATGAACCTAGTTGAGCAAAGGTGCAGCATGGTGAGGCATCTTTATAGCTGGGTCTTGAGACAAAATTATTCCCAATTTTCTGATAACCTGCAAGGTTGATTTCCAAAGTGGTAGTACAAGTTTGCACTCTCACCAGCAATGGAGGAGGGTTCCCCTTTCTCCACAACCTTGTCAGCATGTGCTGTCATTTGAGCTTTTAATCTTAGCCATTCTGACAGGTGTGAAATGGAATCTCAGAGTCCTCTTGAGTTGCAGTTCCCTAATAACTAAGGATGGTGAGCACTTCTTTAATTATTTCTCAGTCATTTGAGATTCTTCTGTTGATAATTATCAGATTAACTCAGTACACCATTTTTTAATTGGATTATTTGGTTTGTAGGTGTTTACTTTTTAAAGTTCTCTCTATATTTTTGATATTAGCCCTCAATTGGATATAGGTTTGGTTATTTTTGTTTTTGTTTTTTAAATTTATTTGTTTATTGCTTCAGGTTACATCTCCATCATAGTGTCCTCTTTCTACCCATCCCAGTCCCGCCCTCCCACCCTCAACCCCTAACCCTTCCATCCCACTCCTCTGGAGTCAAGTGTCCCTACATAACAGTCCCCCACCCCAGTTCAGCAGTCATATGAGGGCCGAGAGCCTCCTCATACACTGGGGGACTACAAGGCAGCACCACTAGGGAAAAGTGTCTCATTGACAGGAAAAATGTCTATGTTCATGTTCCCTTTGGTGTGTTGGTTGTAGTATAGATATCCTGTACTATATGGTTAAAATCCGACTACTGAACAATAGTAATAAAAACAGCATGGTAATGGTATAGAAACAGACTGGTGGATCAATGGAATCGAATTGAACACCCACAAATGGACCCACACACCTATGGTCACCTAATTTTTGACAAAGAAGCCAAAACCATACAATGGAAAAAGGACAGCATCTTCAACAAATGGTGCTGGTCCAACTGGATGTCCACTTGTAAAAGAATGAAATTAGACCCATACTTATCACCTTGTACAAAACTTAAGTCCAAGTGGATCAAAGACCTTAACATAAGGCCCAGACACACTAAATCTACTAGAAGAGAAAGTGGGGAAAACCCTCGAACTCATTGGCACAGGTGAAAACTTCCTGAACAGAGCACCAACAGCTCAGGACCTAAGATCAACAATCAATAAATGGGACCTCATGAAACTGAAAAGCTTCTGTAAGGCAAAAGACACTGTCATTCGAACAAAACGGCTGCCTACAGATTGGGAAAAAAAAATCTTCACCAACCCCACATCTGGCAGAGGGCTAATCTACAAAGAACTCAAGAAATTAAAGGCCAAGAAACCAAATAATCCAATCCAAAAATAGGGAAAAGAGCTAAATAGAGAATTCACAAAGGAGGATTTCCTAATGGCTGAGAGACACTTGAAGAAATGCTCAGCATCCTTAACCATCAGAGAAATGCAATTCAAGATGACTCTAAGATTCCATGTCACACCTGTCAGAAAAGTCACCCACAGGCAATGCCATGGAAAGATTACTGAAGAAAACAGGCTTAAATAAGGTTAGAGATGTGTTAAACCAGCCGCTACTTTTAGACTGGGCTTAATTTCATGGTTATCATTTCTCAGTTAAGTGTCCGCTGGCTCATGACACACCTTTGCATGCATTACTTTATATAAAGTTTAGAAGACTTCTGCATCCTATTTTGACTTTATGAATAGTTCCTATTATTCTAAAGAAACAGGGGTGAGAAAGGGGGATAAAAGCTTTTAATATACCTGTCTTAGTGTGGAACTACTAAGTTGATAGAAGCCCAGAGAAAGAAAGTATGGTCCTAGTTCACAGGCCAATATTCTGAAATTAAAGAGTAGAATTTTATCAGTTATTTTCTAGGCTCCCAAAGTATACACATGTGCTTACGTGACTGGTAAGTTATAATTTTGGTGATAATAAGCATGCACATTTTGTGATGCCAAAAACTTAACCATCATCCTCATCATCACAATGTAAAGTCAGTTGAAAAAAAAAGTTCACAGTGATGGATATTTGGTTTCTTCCTAAGTGTCTTTGTTGCCTGGGCTTCTTCCTCTTTTTGACTCTGTAAATAAGTATTAAATTTTTTCACAGTGTTAGATGCTTGTTAATACCAGTACTTTGCTTAGTATTAGAAGGTATCGTCATAAAGTTTCTTTTTCTTAATAAAACCATTTCTTTTGCAGAAAAAGTATCTACTTCAACTAATCTGTTTTTGTCCCTCCACCTTTTGAGTTCCATTGTTTCAGATATGTCTTTTGATGAATGTGAAATACAACCTAAGATTCACTATGAGTTTTCATCATTTCTTATTTTACATTTTATTTTATCACATGCAGCTTAATATTTTCCTTTTATCCTAAAACTTTCCTCACCTCTGTAAAAAAGGTATGTAAAGTTTAAAACCAAAACAGTCCTCTTCTCACTGTTACCTCACAGTATCTATTTTCTCCATCTCATTTTTAAAAATACATTGACTTTTTTGTTTGTGTGTTTCCTCACTGCTTCTTCCCACTAGCATTGCCAATTAAGTTACAGCTTAATAGATAATTATTAAAAAAAACCACAGTTTCCTCTATGTCCTTTCCATTGTCATATCATCAACAATCAAACAGGCAGACTGATTGGTCTACATCTTAATAGCCCACCTCATTTCTGCTCATTTTTTTAACCTTGCTTATTAGATATTGACATCCTCCAAATATATATCAAGACAATCTATTTCAGGTTGCTTTTCTAAAATATATTAACGCTGAAAGGTAAGCCTTGTCTCTCTCCAATGAAAATTTAGATTCCTGCTCTAATGTTTCAATCATTTTATAATATTTGAAAAAGAAAGAAATTTGAAGTTCAAGTGTTTGTAAAACATTATTAAGAAAAAGTAGAGTACTGTTCTACACAGTGTCAGAAAAACCAGATAAATACTGTGTATGCATGTTGGAATAACACTCCAACATCTAAATAGCTATGTTTAGATGTAAAATAAATCTTAGTATTGTTGCTATTCTGTTGAGTTTAAGAGTAACACTGAGATTAAGTATTAAACCATTATATTTAATAACTTTAGTATACTTAACATAGTTTGGCACAATATAAAAGAAAAAAGTAATTTAAAAATAAAATCATGTATTCAAATGTACAATGTAATTCAATATTTCAAAATATGATATGTTGATTTTTGCTTTTCATTTTTGATGCATAAAATCTATTTTAGGCCATTTTATTATTCTGCTCTAGAGCCACCAAAGTTGCTCAAAAAGCAGGGTCACTCTTATTATGTGCATTTCTAATGATGTCTTAAAACTGGAGAAATTAGGCCTGTTACTGGATCTTGCCATTCTTACTATGAAGATATTTTAATTTTTAAGTGTGTTATGTTATATTATATTATGTTTTAGTATCTCATTTTATCTTATGTTATTCTGTGTTTGGGTATTTTTCCCATGCAACATTTCTGTGCCCAGTGCTCAATAAGGAAAAAGCAGGACCTCAGATTCCCTGGATCATGAGTTACAAAAGGAGTGAGTTGCTGTAGGATACTGGGAAGCCAACCCTTGTCCCCTGGGGAGGATGTTCTTAATCAGTAGTCTTTCTTTCCAGTTGCAGAAATCATGTTATTGACTTTTTAGTTTTGTCTGTACTGTAACTTGTAAATTTCCCTACAATACTTCCTCTTCCTCTACAAACCATCTTGCATGATTTTCAGTTTATAGTATAATTTAACATCACATGTGGCTAGATAGAGCTTAAGGTAGGAGTTTCTGTTGAAGTCCTATATCAAATTGACAGCATGGTGCTTATCAATTGAATTATAATCTGTATGTTTAGTACAATTCAAATGAAATTTTAATCTCTGCTCTGATTTATTGTGTAGAAAAAACAAACTTGGGGTGTTTACATATTCTTTTCAATACAGTAGTTACTAAATATCAGAAAAGTATCAAAATTGTAATGAAGAAATATGAAAGAATCTAATGATTAACACCTAGTTATATCAAGCCATAACAAATAATACATTTTCTATGGTTAGAAATTGTATTCCAGGAGGCCACGAACCAGGATGGTAGCTACCTCCTAACCTGGCAGGACTTCCAGTGAAAGGAATGGGTACAAAACTCGCTTGAAATCACTGACCCATAATTCATCCTGTCTACAAGATGTACAGGATACAGATGGAACAGTGATTAAGGGAACGAACAACTAAGGACTGCCACAGGTTGAGACTCACCCCACGGGAGAGAGCCGATTCCTGACACTATTAATGATACTCTGCTATGCTTGCAGACAGGACCCTAGCATAACTATCCTCTGAGAGACTCCACCTAGCAGCAGATAGGAACAGATGCTGAGACACAACTTAATGAAGAAGCAACTTAAAGAAGATATCAGAAGATGGAATTGTCTCCCAGTCTCATGATCATAGATCAATAGGATTAATATAATAGAAATGGTCTTCCTACCAAAAGCAATCTACCCATTCATTGCAATCCCCATCAAAATTCCAACAAAATTCTTGACAGATCTTGAATAGACAATTTTTAACTGCATATGAAGACACACACACACAAAAAAAGACCTATGATAGTTAAAATAATCCTGAATAATGTAGAACTGCAGTAGGTATCACTATCTGATTTCAGACTGTACTACCAAGCTATTGTAATAAAAGAGGTATGACACTGGCTCCAAACAGAAACACTTACCAATGAAATTGAACTGAACTCCTAGACACACATCCTCACACCTATTGACAACTGAGTTTTTAATGAAGAAACTAGAAATTCACACTGGAAACAAGAGAGAATTTCAACAAATGGTGGTGCTCATGACTGAATGGCTGAACGTAGAAGATGCAAATAGACCCCTACTTATCATCCTGCACAAAACTCAACTCCAATTGAATCAAAGACCTTGACATTAAGCCAGATTAGAGTGAACATGATAGAATAGAGTGTAGGGATTAACCTTGGACTCATTGACACAGAAAAAGAGTTTCTGACGAGAACACTGGTAGCGCAAGCACTAAGTTTAACAAGTAATAAATGGGATTTTATGAAGCTGAAGTGTTTCTGCAGCAAAGGATACTATCATGCAGACAAAGTGGAAGCCTACAGATGGGAATGTATTTTTTCCAACATCACATTCAATAAATGGCTATATCCAAAATGTACAAAAAACACAAAAACCTGAATATCAAGAAAACAAATAACATAACTAAAAAGTCTGGTAGGGAACTAAACAGAGAATTCTTTAAAAAGGAAACTCTATTGGTTGAGAAATACTTGAATAAATGTTCAACATTTTTAGCCAACAGGCCAGTACAGATCAAAACTACTTTGAGAATTCATCTTACATACATAAGAATGGCCAAGATCAGTAAAATAAATGAGAGCTCCTGCTGATGAGAATGTGGAGTGAAGGGAACTTTGATCCATTACTCATGCAGTCACTACGAAAACCAATGTGCTGGTTTCTTGGGAAGATTGGAATCTGGAAATCTGTCTACTTCAAGATCCAGCTATATCATTCACGGGCATATCTCCAAAGGGTGCTTCATCCTACCACAGTGACACCTTGTTCATTGTTGCTCTGTTCATAATGTTCAGAGTTTGGAAACAACCTAGATGTCCCTCAACTGATAAGCAGATAAATAAAATATGAAACATTTACCAAATAGGTAAAAAGATGTAGCTAGAAAATGAATTATCCTGGGTGAGGTAGCCTAGACTTAGAAAGACAGATAAAGTATGTATTTACTCGTATGTAGGTATTAGCTGTTGCAGCAATGATAACCAAGCTATGATACATAGAACCATGGAAGTTAATTATGGAATCAGGTACTTGAGGAAGGGGCAGATAAATCTCCCTAGGAAATGGAAATAGAATAAATAGTTATAGTTGGACAGGGTGAAAGTCCTATAAAAGGTGGGTCAAACAAGAATAAGAAGCAAAGGAGTGGGATGAGACAGGGAATGTGGATCCATTGAGGGGCAGTATAGAAAACTAATATAGTAGAAATTTTCTATAAGAATGTGATCTATATGAAATTGCCAGATAATGGGGAAGACAGCCCCAAATGGACATCTCTTGTCATCTAATGAAGCTTCATGTACTGGGAATGGGTTACATCTAATTGAATTTTTGGACAAAGGAGTCCTTTTCTTAGGTGACAAAATCTCATTTAAATCTCCCTGTTTCTCTGGCTCTTGGGAACAAAGTCCTGCATTCTCTCTCTCTTCTGAGGCTTTTAGCTCCAAATATTCAGATGTGAGCATTGAATCTGAAGTAACTGCAGAAACCAGGTAAGTAAATAAGGACGATTATGTGGTTGGGTGGGTTGGTGGATGAGAAATAGAAAGAGGAAAAGCAGGGCTACAAGGGATCTGAAGCCAGCCTTTACAATACCAAAGAATGGAGTTTACTGTAGACACAATTTTCAACGTGTTATCCATACTACAATGGCCTTAAACTCAACCAAAATCTGCAATTATGAGACGATCCTAACCAACAATTTCTCTTTTTTTTTTTTTGTAGAAAATTGATGGAACAAGGAATAATGGGACTTGGGTAAATTAAACCCTGTCTAACTTTTCAAATAGTGAAGACTTTATCTTCTAAATTGGGGTTCTCTTTTAACAAAGACAATCGCTTTTCAAACCCTAATCAGGAGTATGGAGATTTAAACTGTTATCTTTGCTTACTTTTTGAAGATGATAAGTCAGAATGAATCATCTCTACTAATGCATATGAATCCAGATTTAAAGTTTAAGTTAACTGAATGGGACCAGACCTTACTGGAAGCCTCATTTTTGAGCATGGCCACTGGAATGATGCTGTAATTACTTGTTATTTATCACTAGCCATTTTAATTGTTTTATTGTTAGTATTTTTAAAAAATTTTTTTTTCATTTCTAAACAACTACTTGTACTATGCTTTTTTCTTGCGTACATATACAGAGAAAGATTCATGAATATGAATTCATGAATATGAATGTAGACCAATTAAACAAGAAAACAAAGGGAAGCCAGTAGGGAGTGACTAGCCACCAGAGTAACAGATTCAGACTGTGTACTCTGAAACCCTATTTTTAAATCAGCCATTTTTTATATGATAGTGTTTGGCCAACTAACCAACAAGACATTTTACATCGTCTTACATTTGAGTTTTATCAGATATAAAATGCTTCAAGCCTATTTTAAATTCCTCCGAGAATGTAAAATGAAATCAGAGGAGCTTAGCTCCAAGCCTATGTCGTATTTCTCAGAGAATCTAAGAAGGAATCAAGACCGCTTTGCTTTAATGACAGCTTTCTCTTTGTGTGCTATGTAATTTTGTTTTAAGTAGAGCCATCTAGCTGTATCTTGGTGCCTCCATCTATCAGTGGGAGCAGATGTACTCCATCATCCACTCAAAAGTACACAGGATCAATAAAACTTGGTTAGTTCTCTATAAACTTGGGTAGGATTATGACTTTAGAGCACTTCTGTCCATGCAGAGTCTCTCAGTAAGTGGTAAGTTATTGCTTTTTCAATGCACATACTTCTATAGCCCCACACTATTCATTTCCAAAACCTCTTCCTGCTTTTCCTTTCCATGCATTTTGTTAATATCTTTTTATTTTTATATAGCTTAAGGCAGCATTGATCTCTTCTCAATTCCCATGAGTTTCATTACTTCAACCTCCTCATCAGCAATGGATTTTGAGTCTTTCCTGCATGGAAGCCATTTCCAAATTATAGAATAAAATGGAGAATAAATGTGAAGAATCCACATTTCTCTCACTTCATCAAAATCATGATTTAGCAGTTCTTCATCAAAATCTGCCTATTGTGATAAAAAAACAAATAAACAAAAACAAAGAAAAAGCAACAACAACAACAAAAATAAAAACATAGTTAACCTTTCTTTCCTATGACCAAGTGCAAACAATATCACAGTTTCTTCATATTTACTTCGTCAAACATGTTTATCCCTGCCTGAAAGGCACACAGTACATGCCTGTTAAATAGTAAGTGTTAGAAATATCCATATCTTTTGCTCCATTATCTCCTTTCCTCTATTCCTTTTAAGGTGACAGGATATAATTTGTTTTATCAACTTGCTTTCCCAACTTCCTTTTTAAAGAAAGTTCAACACAGTCTTCAAAACGATTACAGGGTGATTTATACAAAAATTTCCACCATTATTATAGACATCTTACAGTAAAATATATAGATTTTGACAGGAACAATTGCTCTGCATGGTGTATACAAAACACACAGCATCACCCACTCAGAAATTATATCATGAGATATCAAGATATTTTAATGTGATCAGTTGGCTACCTGATATATATACTTTTTAGTCTTGCATTTATTTCCAATTACAATTACCATACAGTAATTTCACCTTCCCATTAAATTTATTTTTCCTGTCCAATTTGCAGTTTTTATGAAAGTTTAGAAGTTTGGTCATGTGATGTTTATAAGACTCCTTAAATCAAATCTGATTTTCATCTTTGAAACTAGTTCTCATCCAGAAAGTTCTATAAATTGGACATTCTGGTTGTATATTTCTAATAGGAAAACTTAAAATCTGATATGCTTCAAAATGTGACATATTCTGAGTACTGACATGATATTACAAGTGGTAAATTATAAGTCTGACCTCATGTAATAAGTTATAGTCAAAACACAGGTGCACTAAAAAGTGTATAAAATTATCTTACGCACATGGCGTCTATTCACTTATAATCAGATGTTAGCCATATAGTACAGGATAACTATACTACAGCCAATGCACCAAAGGGAGCAGGAACATAAACTTTGTTTCCTGTCAATGAGACACTTTGCCCTTGTGGTGCTGCCTTGTAGGCCCCAGTGTATGAGGAGACTCTTGGCCCTCATATGACCGCTGAACTGGGGCGGGTGGGGGACTGTTATATAGGGACACTCCACTCCAGAGGAGTGGGATGGAAGGGTTAGGGGGTAGAGGGTGGGAGGGCGGGACTGAGAGGGGTGGAAAGAGGACACTGTGATGGAGCTGAATCCTGAAGTAATAAATAAACATAAAAATTATGTTTATAATAAGTAACACTATAAAACAGAAGCAACTTTTAGGTTTTGACATGAGTTCTACCTCCAGATACTTCATGCATACTCATACTAATTAAAACTTCTAGTTCTAAGCATTTAAAATAGGTGATGGTTAAAATATATGCATCTACATGAAACAGATCTGACAATAGATATCAAACATCTAAGGTATCTTGTCTGATCCCCTGCCAAAAACACCTAATACTTACATATGTTCTATTTTGGTTGCTACTGCTCCATCAGACCAATCCTCAGGGGAAGTTGTTCTTGACCAGGTGTTCATGGTTGGTGCTACCCCATGGTGATGCTTCCTGTATGCCTGTGCTCGCCTCTGAGACCTACCACGCAGTTCCAAGTCCTGCCTTCCTATTCTCTCTCTTCCCAGCTACAGGCTGTCATCAACTTTTATTAACCAAGCAGGGACAAAGGAGGAGCATCATTTGCATCACACTGATATTAATATTAAATTGTTTCTTCTATCAAGCCCATAGTAGGGCAGTATCCAGATCTCAGGGTACTGAAATGAGTATCTTGAAACACAGCTCATAAGACTCTCCTCAAACAAAAAGAGACAAGTCCAAGACACAGACTCTGTGTGTATATGTACCACTTACCATGTTACATATAAAACAAACATGAAATTTGAAACTACTAATAGTAATAATTTGAAAATAAAAGTGCATTCCTTCACATATACATAGAAGAGAAATTCAGTTCAAAGGCAATTGAAACATAAGTTATTCACTTCACTTTCCTAAGAAGATAGGCTTACACAAAAAAAAAACTAATGAATACATTTAAGCAAAAGGGCATGCGGCATTGATCTCTTGGCAAGGATGAGAAGAGGGAGGAAGAATGAGGAATTGTCTGTTGTTTGATTTAGCAAAGATACATTTGGCTCTGGAACAAAACTGAAGCCTCACACAGCAATTAAGGTCTTTTATCAGGACCTTGTATAACTTGAAGCCACCCATGAAAAAGGAATCACAATGTAGTTATGGCTTGAAGGATAAAGGTCTAATATTTACACGTAAGTCCTAATGTGATAAAGTTTAATAGGTTGACGGTAAAATCACAAAGAGGGAACCCTTATGATGAAAGCAGTAACTTTATAAATGGGCTGGAGAAAGCTAGGCAGGTCGTATTGCCATTCCACCTTCTGCTAAGTAAGGAGACTCAAGAAGGCCTTCCTCAGTACCCACAGGCTGACATCTCGACCTTTGGCTCTCCAACCACCAGAATAAATGATTTTTATTTAAGTATTTTCCTGTAGTATCACAAACAGTTGAGACAGGAATAAGCCCACATGTTAAGTCTTACAACTCAGGCACCAGTGACACACTAGCAACATTTTGAATTGTATCTTTTATGTAGATCAAGCAGCTTGTTAATTTTCTGAGTCTCAGGTCCTTAACTATGAAAGTTACACTGAAAGCTCTTAAAAATTCAGGTATGAATATGTGAAATCAATTTCTATTTATTAACAATGGACACTTTTTTCTAAATTTTATGTGTGCAGGAGCATAGAAAAAGTTTTCAGAGGAAAATCAAGATTTTACTTGGTTCTGCTTGCTATTATATGTTATCTTCACACATTAGGGCCATTCTATAGATGTGTCTCGGTAAATCAGGGAGATGCCCCTCAATCTATTTGGCTAAGTCACTGATAACCTGCTAAGTTGGATGTAGCATAAGCAAAACTGACATCTAACACCCCTCACCTGCCATCTGTCCTCACTCAACAGCATGGCCCACTGTAAAACTTGTCACCTAGCACACTTCTCACCCTACCACAGTCGTCACCCTAGTGTACTAATGCCTGACTTGGATGCTGCTCACTGCCCCTGGCCAGTGTGCAAAGGAAACCTTGAAATACTTATTATTTACCTTGCAAAAAGTCAAAATTTAAAGTCTGATTTCTATTGAATCTATTTTTCTTCCATAACATTGAAAACTTAAGAAGACATTTTTATTGCTCTCTTGATTATATTTAATGTCTTTCCCTTTTAATATAGGGAAACATTAATTGCTTTGTTTTGCCTTTCTTTTGAAGCTACCCCCTTCCATACCACTGAGTTTTACTCTGCACAGCACCTAGTGAAGTGTTTCACAACTACAAATCCCAAACCACAACTGTTCCTGTACATGTTCCAGAGTACATTGCACCTAGCAAGGAATATTTCAAGTGGCGTCTCTCTTGAGGAACAATCTGGAATTTGAAGCAAGTTCTTCCATGTGTGAAAACAGATACTGACAAATATTTCCCACTTCACAGTAGATAAATGGAAGATCATGTTTTAAGAAGATTTTCTTATGTATAGTTTCTTAAGTTTTTTCTTTCCTGCCACTCTATGCCTTCTAGGGAACACAAAACTGACAAAACTAAGGTGATAAGAACTGAGTGCATTCTAATTAAAAGTCCAGGCTTCAGCCATCCTCTTTGTTTGACAGCAAGCTTTCTATTTGGTAAGTATGTTTGTGGCTCCAATCTTCTATTGTGCAGATGAATTTTCATATATATCTACTATTTAATGATGATCACATATGTGAAATATTTGGGGCTAAAGTTTTCCAGTGAGACAATTTATATAGCATTTCTCACATTGGGACTAAGGTGTTTTAGTAATGAGAAGAGATATTTCAGCAACCATGGGGCCTACAAGAGACTGCAAAACCAGGTCCTGGTTTTGTATATGTAATGGTTGTTAGCTTAATAATTTTATGGGACTCATAACAGTGGGACCAGGTGTGTCTCTGACTCTTTTTTGCCTGCTCTTAAGACTCTTTTCCTCTGACTGGGTTGTCTTGTCCAACCTCACTATGACAGCCTTTACCTTGTTGTGTACTATCTTGTTATGTTGTAATTGGTTGTTGTCTGTTGAAGGCCTGCTCTTTTCTGAAGGGAAATGGAGGGGGAGTGGATCTGAGGGACAGGGGAGGTGAAGGAACTAGAGGAGTACAGGGGAAGGAAACTGTGGTTGTAATGTATTGTATGAGAGAAGAATCTATTTTTAATTAAAAAAAGATTTTAATCAACCCACATAGAGACTTTGAAACACAAATGGAATGTTCTTTTCTTGGGACAGAACACCTTACAGCATGTAAAATGAATCACATGTTATGTGAAAATATATTTATTACTCAGTAATATGAAAATCATACAGTGATTTTGGATTTAAAAACATATCTTGCTCACTAAATAACTGATGAAGTTCATTGTGTGTGGTTGATATAAATGTTCAATTATCTCCATTGTAGAAAAAGATATCGGTACAATAAGACAGACTTCCTAGAGGTTATACAAGGAAGCCTCAGTTGGACAGTGTTTTGAAGGTACAACGGTTAGAAAACTGTAAATTCTTTTATTTTAACTTCCACTTTAAAGTAAAGAAAAATGTTCTCTGGACATTTACTCTGTAAGTTGAAAAAGACTGAAGACCCTGTAAGCTCTAAGATTTGCCTTTGGAATGCTGCCAATGCCTTATTTACATAGGGAAGGATCCCAGGAGCTGGGGACTTGACCAGCTAGCTACCTATGTTCTCCTGGTGGGAGGTCACTTGGGTTATGGGCTCTGAGGGAAGTCATGGAGAAGGGAGGAGTTGTTCCATACCTGCCCTTCTCAGGATGAGGTGTGACACTTCAATTTTAAGATTTTCAGAGTTTGAACATTCTGCCATCTCCACCAATTTCATGCCAGATCCTCTTGTGGCCCAGTTCGGGTACCTCACAGCTCCAGGTGACCCACAAAGGCAGTAGCAAATCACCAGTATGTCCAACATATGCCTGCCTTTTTCTTTATACACACCCCTGAATACACCTGTATATCCCTACCCTAGAAATCAAGGGTTTTTTTTTTTTCTATCTACTGAAAATTATTTATCTTGGGGAGAAGACTATTAAGTGCCTAAAGAATGTATTTTTTTTTTGATATCACAAAAATGTTTGTGGAATGAAACCCTTCAGCAAAACCACATTTTTGTTCAATCTTCTAATAGTGTCAGGGTGATTAGTTTGTGCAGTTAGATCAGTGACAGGTATAGAAGGGAGAGGTCCAAAGACTGGCTCAATCAAACCACAAAATCAGGCAAGGGGAAAATTGCATTTTGTTGCTATGAGCTAGGTGAGCTGTTACTTGAATATGTATGCACATGTTTAATTTTGATGTTTACTCATTTAGAGTTCTTTGCTTCTTTCTTGTCTTCCAGAGCCCCTATTTAAACAATTTGATATTTTGATTTTACTCTTTTAAATCCTTGATGTTACTTCTAGGAGAGTTAGGTTTTCTTTATCTAATTTTCATTATAAATTAGTGTTTATGAAAGTACCCATTTGTGAATCCCAGTGTAATAATCACACTCTAAACTAAAGATATATATGTGAGCCACTGGAATAATTGAAATAGGCTACATGAACTGACCCTAATGACTATGAGGCTGATATGCACACAGTCAGAAAGCAATGTGCAATAGGTTATCCGTCTTACTATGGATTATTTGTAAGTCTTCAGACACAAATCAGAGTGTGCTGTATACCAAGGTATTGTCCATAGTGTCCACAGCTCCATGAATTGCTTTCAGAGACCTGTGAATTAGCTGAAATTGAGTTCAAATTTTGTTCATCTATCCAAAGGTTGCCTGAAAGAACTACAGATTTCACCAGCTTCTTATAAACAATTTAAATGCCTGACTAACATTGATAATTATTGTTTTAATGTCAGAGATATCTGATTTGTCATGTAAGTGGACAAGTTAAGGGATTAACTGGACCACAAACAATGTTAGCTGAAATCATCCTGAAGCACTCTTGAATTCCTCAACTGGGATGAGAGTGTCAGCATTTGTTGCACTATTACAATGAGTCAGACTTTGTGTCACACGCTTTTCAGGTCTTTCCAGATCTTAACTACAATTCCTGGACATGATTCTCCTTAACTCCATTTCACAGCTGAAAACTTTGAGGGTCAGGGAAATTAAGTACTTAGTAATTAGACTTCAACATTTTTTGAGGCAATTATCATGTAACATCATCTTTTCCAGTTACATTTCATGGATGATTTCATTTAATCCTCATAGCACAGCAATGAGGAAAATGTTATTCTTACTCTATGGATGAGTAAATGAAAACTTAAAAATTTATGTTGCTTACTTAAATGATCCAATTATGGCAATAACAGAACAGAGATGAAATCAAGTAGTATATGAAACAAATTTTAGTATCTTTAGCAATACTTTATAGCAAATTTAACTTAAACTTCATACTTATTTTTATTAAAATGTGACACAAAAGAGTAACAATAACAAGTTACATTGACATTCTTCCAAAATTATTTATATCCTGAAAGGGATTAACAATGGGAGAGAATTGATTTCTTAGAAGAAGTAAAAAAAAAAAAATAAGTCAAATTCCTAAGGTGAGGATGGTTTTCAAGTGCTCCTTACATACTTAGTACTTCAGAGCTGATGAGAAAGGATTTGAATACAATCAAGTCCAAATGTCCTCTGATGTGAAAAGTGTATTGTTATTTATTGAGATCATACCCAACCTTGGCTTAAAGTTTTTCAAGGAGTAGAAGACTATACATCCCAGATTTACTAGTAGAACTTTTAACATTATTCTGATATTTTAAATTGGGATAATTTATTCTCTGAAGTGGAAAACCAATTATTCAATCTAAACAACCTAAGATTAAACTTGTTTAGAACAATCAACCATCTTGTATCCCTCCTCTTAGATGTTCACTCTCTTAGTTGGCTTTAGATTACCCTCATCTGTTGCTTTCATTGACTGAAAATAAAAGTGAAAAAATATCAATGACATGGACATTGTTTAAAAATTAGTTATTCTTCTCTCATACCATATATCATAATCCCCTCTCTCCCCTCTCCCCCAAATCCACTCCTATCTGCCCTTGTCTAACCCCAGAAAAGAATAGGCCTCCCACAGATGTCAACTGAACATGGCACAGCAAGATATAATAAGACTAGGAACAAACCCTCACACCAAGACTAGTAGCTCAAACCATTCTTTATTTGTCTTGTGTTATATATCAAAAGCTCCACACTCCATTGTGGGCACACCTGTAAGTTCAGCAGTACAAATATTGAAAGAGGAGAGGAGTTTAAATTTGAGACAACTCAGGCAACACAGAGAGAGCTTCTCTCAGAAAAAAAAATTCAGCCATCTTTCATTTTCTGTCCTTGATGCTATATGTATACAATATTTCATTTGTTTTCTGCATTATTACAGGAATTTTTAAGGAATAGAAAGAAAAAATCTTGCTTAAAACAGATTGACTAGTTGGTGGAGGGGAAAGCTAATTGTACTATATCATTGTCCCTGATAACCTTTCTGTGGAATGCCATGTAGTCCAGACTGACACTTCCGAGAAAGGGTTGTTAATACAGCCTTTGTCCTACCTACTGTCATCCTTTCAATAGCATGTCAATCTTCTGTATGTTCCTTGGGTTCTATGAACTTCTGTCAGTCTTTGTTGCAAATTTGTGCCCTTTGAATATCTCAGCTCATCTGTGTGCTGCCTGAGTCTCCCTTCCATGACTCATCAGGATGGTTGTCAGCATGGCAAGCATTGTGAGGACATGTTCCTCTGTCAGAAAGCCCATGCACATTCTGACTGAGGTGTTTCCTAGTAACTTAGCTGGCATATTTTAAAAATGGTAAATCACGGGTTGCATTTTATCCCTTCTTGATTCTATTCTCTAATGTTTTCCTGTGTTCTGTCCGGCCACTCCCTCATATAGATGGTACACTGGTATATCACAAGTAAACAGAGAAAGTTTCAAGAGGCCAAAAGGAAGCTAAATACTGATTACTAATGAGAATGAGCTAACATTACATGTCTAAGGAGGAACTATGAAGAGTGAAAAGCTTCTGGTGATTTTTAATCTGCATCCTCAATCTAGAATGCTATTGCTTTGATCTAATGATTTTATAAGCTTTTTGACTTATTTATATTCATTCAAACCTTGAGAATAAGGTTTTCTTTCTTTCTTCTTCTTCCTGTTGTGTATTAAAGTTCAAGTTCTAGATAAACAATACTGGAAACCTTATGTATGCAGTGGCTCTGGCCATGCAATCTAAATCTCTTCAAGAGAGAGCTGCTTATTAAAAAAGACACTTATAACAAATAAAAATTTACTAGCCTTCTTATCTTTCATATACCATGATATAGCTTAAATTAGACAAAAATATTGCTTTTTGGCCACCTAAACCAAGTATAAAGCCATCTGGCTGCATCCACTTACTCTAACAAAATGATCGTAATAGCCTTCAGGAATGTTATCTAAGCCCACAGATAACAGAATGTAAGTATCATGGCCATTTTCTCCCCTCTGGAGCTATCCCTGTACCATTTCTCTTTTCCTTGGTTCAAGCTATACAACTCATATTTTTCATAGTCAGAAATGACACAATATTTTATTTATTTATATTTCTTCCCAAACACGATTCGCTGGTACTGCCTTCCACCTTTTGTGGGAGAACCTAGAGGCTATCACCATCACTCTTCATTGCAGCTTCCAACAGGAACAAACTGTTCCATAGAATAGGCCACTGGTTCTTAGCAGTCTCTATTGTGCCTTTATTGCTTGCAATCTACTTTTTATGCTCTAGTGAAAGTCATCAAGACTGTGGGACCCAAAACAACCTTCTTGAGATAAACCATAATGAAACTTATAAAATGATATTCTTATAATAGATGTGGTTTAACTTCAAGAACAAAATTAAATTTATCTTACATACTGCTTGGAGGCTGTGTCATTCTTTTTCCAAACCTTCTCCTTAAGTCTTCTCCATTTTTCTGTGTATTGAACAGACGAACAGACATGTACCATATGGGAAGGAGCAATTTTCAGCCTTCCTTCCAGAATAGAACTTAGCCAACATGTGAGGACTTTAATTCTCAAGTAACATCTGGAAAATGTCATCTCAACTGGAACAAGGAAGTTCTCTTCTATCTAGAAACTTACAATTTTCTATATATCATTAGAATGTATTCTGCTTGAGGGCAGGCAGAGAAAGAGTAGGTAAGACAGAATAATTTCCCAAAAGGATGGCATAAAGAAAGAAATCTGGTGTATTAATGGGAGAGCTGTCAGGGACGCAAAGCCTGAAGTTCAGGCTCTAACAGGAAGCAGGGAAATGACATTTGCATTAACATTCAAATTATAGACGGTGACACTGTTCATTTATGTAAAATGAATTTATTTTGGTTCAGGGAAATATAAATTGGAGCCTTGTGTTTTCTCTCACAAAAACTCAATGCAAAAAAAGTAAAATTTAAGCTTGTTCTTAATATGTCAAGAAAATGCAACTGCCATCTCACTGGCCAAATGCAATTATTTGTAGATACAAAGGTGGTTTATTTAAGAGGAAGTATCAATTAGAAAGATTATTCTCAGTTCCCTTCAAACACCATTGCTTTGGAAGCAGTGGAGAATCTATAGGACACTAAGAAATAAGAGCTGTGTAGATGTTTCCCTCTGATGCATAAACATTATGTAAACACATGCATTAGGCATGTTATATATTTCTCAGACCTAAAGACTAAAAAACAGTGGAAATGTCACTAGAGTCCATTTTCTTTTTCCTGTTATCAATATATTATAGGTTTTATCTTTTTCATACAAGGTCATTAAGCAGAAATCTAGACAATGTTAGAAATAGGAAATCCATCTAAGGACTTTCTGACATCAGATTGGCCTTTGAGCATGCCTTGGGGAATTTTCTAATTGTTAATTGAGACAAAAGGGCCCTTACTACTGAGTTCCATCCTTTGGTAGGTGGTCATAGGCCTTGTAGGAAAGGTACCATAACAAATCAGAGGAAGTGATGCAGTAAGTACATGGGTCACTGCTTCAGTTCCTTCCTTCAGGTTCCTTTCTTGAGTTACATTCCTGACATCCCTCGATGAAAGATGAAAGACTGTATGCTGTAAGATGAAATAAATGCTTATCTCCCTCGGTTGTATAAGGTCATCATGTTTTATCACAGCAACAAAAAGAAAACTCGTAATCACTGTGTTAAAGTGGTCACTGATCATCACAGAAGGAAACTTCACAGAAGTCTAACTATAGTTTTTTTTTTTTTGTTGTTGTTGTTGTTTTTGTCTGTTTAATACAATAGGCAAAATGACCTTAAGGTGAAAACTAGAATAACGTTTGCTTATCATAGTCCCTCTTAATCTAACTGCATGGTGTCCTGTTTTCACCAGCCATGTTGGAAATATATTATACTCTGTCTTTATCCACTGAGTTAAACTATTTGATGAAGAAAGTGTGTTTCTAGTGACTTTCTGTCTGGACTAAAGGCATCTAGAACAGGCAAAATCGTTATGAACTAATTTTGTTATTGCTGCTGTTGTTTTGTTTATTCATTTTGATGCAATGTCTTGCTATTAATCTATATTGGCTTGTAACTTCCTATCCTCTCAAAATAATCTCCTGAGTTCTATGGTTGTTATATTAATTGTATACTTTATTAACTAATAACTTCTAAGCATTCCTTTCCACAAGCTTTATGGAATTCAGAAACATCCTTTACCACTTGAAAAGCAATAGACATAAGCTGGTGAATCACTGTACGTGTTTTTCAAGAGCATTAAGTTGTTGAGTTATATTCTGCCTCCAGTACTTTGTCAATTATAAGTTGTAATCCATGACTGGGATGTATACACACACACACACACACACACATGCATGCACGCACGCACGCACGCACACACACACCTGTTTGAGGACCACCTTATGCTAGATGGGCTGCCTTGTCTGTCCTCAGTAGAAGAGGATGCTCTTAGTCTTGATGTGGTTTGAAGAGCAAAGAGTAGGGATGGGTTGATGGGGAGGGGTCTCGTTTTCTGAGAGGAAGGGGAGGGGGAAAGGGAAGCAGGGAGGGAGGGTGGCAAAAGGTGGAGAGGAGGGAAGGAGGTACAATCAGGTTGTGAAATGAATAAATGAATAAATAATTTTTAAAATAATTAAGCAGAAAAAAACAAGGGCATTAAAAGGAAGCTGCGGGCCCTGCACTTCCTATATAATCAGATATATTTATCCCTCTCAGGTCTCTGAGGTGGTTGAAGAATAGATAACTAGAGTCTCTTAGTTAAATTTTGAGTTGTTTAGGAATCAAAAGGGTGTTCTGGATCCAAGATGATGTCTTTAAAATTGTGATGCAAGTTAGTATGAAAGCTGAGTTAGATATAGAACTTTAAACTCAAGGAGATGGTTAGATAGTAGAATGTTAAAGTCAGGTGCCAAATACATATGGACTGGACATTGGGAATGTATGCTAAGCCATATAACTCTCATAATTGTGGCCTATTTATTTCTGTTGTTTCATATTGTATTTATTGTTATAAGAGAAAGAACCATTTGTTGGACTGAAAAAAAAACGGAATTAATTTCTCAAAATGAATGCTATTTTAACTTAAATAGAAAGGAAGAAAGAAGCTTTTCAGTTTCATGTGGTCCCATTTATTGATTGTTGGTCTTAGGTCCTGAGCTGTTGGTGTTCTGTTCAGGAAGTTGTCAACTGTGCCAATGAGTTCGAGGGTTTTCCCCACTTTCTCTTCTAGTACATTTAGTGTGACCGGCCTTATGTTAAGGTCTTTGATCCATTGGACTTAAGTTTTGTACAAGGTGATAAGTATGGGTGTAACTTCATTCTTTTACAAATAGACATTCAGTTTGACCAGCACCATTTGTTGAAGATGTGGTCCTTTTTCAATTGTGCAGTTTTGGCTTCTTTGTCAAAGATTAGGTGATCATAGGTATGTGGGTTCATTTCTGGGACTTCAATTCGATTCCATTGATGCACTGGTCTGTTTCTATACCAGTAACATGCTGTTTTTATTTCTATACTGAAAAGCTTCTGTAAGGCAAAAGACACTGTCATTCGAATAAAACAGCAGCCTACAGATTGGGAAAAATCTTCACCAACCCCACATCTGACAAAGGGCTAATATCCAAAATTTACAAAGAACTCAAGAAATTAAGTGCCAAGAAACCAAATAATCCAATTAAAAAATGGAGGAAAGAGCTAAACAGAGAATTCACAAAGGAGTAATTCCTAAAGGCTGAGAGACACTTGAAGAAATGCTCAGCATCTTTAATCATCAGAGAAATACAACACAAGATGACTCTAAGATTCCATCTCACACCTGTCAGAATGCCTAAGATCAAAAGCTCAAATGACAGCACATGCTGGAGAGGCTGTGGAGAAAGGAGAACCCTCCTCCATTGCTGGTGGGAGTGTAAACTTGTACTACCACTATGGAGGTCAGTCTGGTGATATCTTAGAAAACTTGGAATATCTCTGCCTCAAGACCCAGCCATACCACTTCTGGGTATACATCCAAATGACTCCTCACCAAGTCACAAGAAATTTGCCTCATCTATGTTCATAGCAGCCTTATTTGTAATAGCTAGAAACTGGAAATAACCCATATGTCCCTCAATTGAAGAATAGTAAAAAAAAAAAAACTATGGTACATCTTCACAATGGAATATTACGCAGCTATCAGAAAAAATGAAATCATGCAATTTGCAGCCAAATGGATGGAACTAGAAAAGCTCATTCTGAGTGAGATAACCCAGACTCAGAAGGATGCACATGGTATCTATTCACTTATAGTCGGATTTTAGCTATATAGGACAGGATATCTGTACTACAACCAACACACCAAAGGGAACAGGAACATAAACTTTTTCATCCTGTCAATGAGACACTTTTCCCTAGTGGTGCTGCCTTGTAGGCCCCCAGTGTATGAGGAGGCTCTTGGCCCTCATATGACTGCTGAACTGGGGCAGGGGACTGTAATGTAGGAACACTCAACTCCAGAGGAGTGGGATGGAAGGGTTAGGGGGTAGAGGGTGGGAAGGCAGGATTGGGAAGGGTGGAAAGATGACACTATGATGGAGATGTAACCTGAAGAAATAAATAAATAAATTTATTTTAAAAAGAAAGGAAGAGAGAATATTTCTAATAACACTGTGATTTTTACGAAACAAGGACTCTCCCAGGAAGGTTAGGCATAAAGTCAACATCAGTGCACAAGGGGAATGTTACATACAAGAGGATGTCTTAAGTCTTGTGGTTTAAAAAAATAAAAACATAAACAAAGAAACAAATCCACAAGTTGTGAAGCTGACCATCAGATACGAAGTAGCAGGGACTTTTTAAAGGACTACCTTCATAGTGACTCATTTAATCCTCATCCTACCATTATGGAGGAAATATTGCAGTGCCTCATCCCATTTTAAAATTTTTTATTTTGAGGAGGTCTCTTCATGTGATTCAGTAAATACATGTGACTCAATCCAATATGGAAAGCTAAAATAAAGAGGTAGATTCTCTGAAGACTGCTTAGAAATAGGCTGGAAGATACCCTTTACATGCATCACTCCTGCTGACAACATTGTTGCAATGAAGCCTGTGCTACTACAGCCACCTAGTAATGTTGTTTTGTGTCTACATCCTTCTGTAATTATAGTCAAATGTATTATTTTCAATGCACATGCATTTTCACATTTATATATTAAAATATATAGACCATCATCTTTAAGAAAGTCTTAGAAACAATAAAAATCTGTACTCTTTTTCTGGAAGTATTTGCAAGAGAGAGTGAACCTTGAACTATTTCCATTAAGTAGTAATTATTTTATGTTTTATTGTGCTAATTAAATGATGAAAAAAGAAACCCCTGCTTTGCAAGTAGAGTCAGTGGATATTGGTTCTTTTAGTATAATGAACTCAATGAAACTACAAGCAAGCAAAAATGAGATATTGCTTTATGTATGTATTATGTAAAAATAATAAGTCTTCCAGAGACTAGGGAGACAGCTCAGTTGATAAACTGCTTGTGTTATAAGCATGAGAATTCGAGTTTGATTCCTAAAACCCATTTAGAAATGCCAGGTATGTGGCACATGCTAGTAACAACAATGCTGGGGAGATACCATACAGCTCTGGGACTCACTAATCAGCTAGTAGAGCCTTGTTGATCAGCTCCAGCCCAATAAGAAATTTTTTCTCAAAGGCAGTAGATAGTAGTTGTAATTAGGACATCCAAGATGGTCTTCCAGCTTCTAACGCATTTGCATATGTACACACACACACTCTCTCTCTCTCTCTTACCAAAAAGTATACTATGATAACATAATTGGATACAGATTTTCTTGTTGTAAATATAGCTAATTGTCCTTTAGAAAGTAGAACTTTCCAGAAACAGATAATTAAATCATAATTATAATCTAGAATACAAAGGTAATTCTATAGTTGCTGAACTGGGGTGGGGGACTGATATGTAGGGACACTCCACTCCAGAGGAATGTGATGGAAGGGATAGGGGATAGAGCGTGGGAGGGGTGGACTGGGAGGGGTGGAAAGAGGACACTATGATGGAGATGTAACCTGAAGTAATAAATAAACATAATAAAAAAAGAAAGTAAAATAAAAAAGTTAGAAATAAGTGAAATGGCCCCAAACAAGAGAAATATTACTTCTTTGAAATATATGAACGTCATGCAAATTTTAAAATAAAGAGAAAGTACTATTTTGCATTGAGAGTAAGCAACAAGGCAAAAAGCCTGGTGGAGAAATATTACTTTTTTACAGGGCACAAATGTTAGTCTTAGATTTTTGCATAAACAATGGATATGTGCATATTTTAAATATCAAAGTGAAATAAATGTTTTACCTCTAAATATTAAAGTTTTAAATGTCTACAATCATATGCCTAAATAGTGAATATAAAAGGTATTGATAACTTTATTTTAATATAATTAATCTTTCCTTTTTTCTTTTTTATATTCTGATTTTTTATGTTTATTTATTACTTCAGGTTACATCTCCATCACAGTACCATCTTTCAACCCCTCCCAGGTCTGCCCTCCCACCCTCTACCCCTAACTCTTTCATCCCACTCCTCCTGAGTAGAGTGCCCCTAAATATCCGTCTCCTGCCCCAGTTCAGCAGTCATATGAGGGCCAACAACTTCCTCATACACTGGGGGCCTACAAGGTAGCACCACTAGGGCAAAGTGTCTCATTGACAGGAAACAAAGTCTATGTTTCTGTTCCCTTTGGTGCATTGGCTATAGTATAGTTATCCTGTACTATATGGCTAAAATCTGATTATAAGTGAATAGATGTCATGTGTATCCTTCTGAGTCTGGGTTAGCTCACTCAGGATGAGCTTCTCTAGTTCCATCCATTTGGCTGCAAATTGCATGATTTCTCTGTTTCTGATAGCTGAGTAGTATTCCATTGTGTAGATGTACCACAGTTTTTTAATCCATTCCTCGATTGAGGGAGCTCTGGCTTGTTTCCAGTTTCTAGCTATTACAAATAAGGCTGCTATGAACATAGATGAGGAAACTTCCTTGTGATTTAGTGAGGATTCATTTGAATGTATACCAAGGACTTGAGGTAGAGCTATTCCAAGTTTTCAAAGATATCGCCAGATTTATTTCCACAGTAGTTGTACAAGCTTACACTCACACCAGCAATGGAGGAGTGTCCCTTTTCTCCACAACCTCACCAACGTGTGCTGTCATTTGAGTTTTTGATCTTAGCCATTCTGACAGGTGTGAGATGGAATCTCAGAGTTGTCTTGAGTTGCATTTCTCTGATGATTAAGGATGCTGAGTACTTCTTCGAGTATCTCTCAGCCTCAAACTCATTGGCACAGATGACAACTTCCTGAACAGAACACCAACAGCTCAGGATCTAAGACCAACAATCAATAAATGGGACCTCATGAAATTAAAAGCTTCTCTATGGCAAAAGACACTGTCATTTGAACAAAACGGCAGCCTACAGATTGGGAAAAAATCTTCACCAACCCCACATCTGACTGAGGACTAGTATCCAAAATTTACAAAGAACTCAAGAAATTAAATGCCAAGAAACTAAATAATCCAATCAAAAAATGGGAACAGAGCTAAACAGAGAATTCACAAAGAAGGAATCCCTAATCTTTCCTTTTTAAAATGCCTTCTTAGTGGGAAAAAAGCTCTAGCTATTTTACCCCCACAGATAATTTTATAATTCCATCCTGAAGAGTTATAGCAAAGGAGATCATAGCTTCAGGTTTCATGGTCATTAATTTAAAACTGAAGTGGAGGACACAAATAACCTTCAACTTTTATCAGTGAAGAACTCCCGGACACATTTATATCCCTACCAAAGATCTGTCTCCCCGTAGCAGAACAGCAGGTTTTCCTGATATCCCTCAAAATACAGAAATACATTGGATGTCAAGTCATGGCATTTCATCTAAAAAATATTTTTATGAAATTAGTCCATCAGAATCCACACTGATTACAGATATCATTGATATTCAGGAACAATATTTCTATAAGTTTGATTCTTTCTGAAATTTATTGTTTGAGCTAGAAATGGCTAATGGCTATATAAGATATTATACTACTCCAAATACAATATAAAAAGAATAATTAATTTTATTTAATTTGCATTGGTTAAGACCAATAAATCACTATCCTGGTGACCAAGAAACATGTTTGAGAAATTTGCTAAAAAAATCTATTTCAAAATAATATTCCTACTGCACAGCTTAAAACAATAATAAAACATAAGAAATATTGCACAAATATATCATTCTAATGCAGCATCCTTATTTTTATTTTTTCATGTTTTGTTTGAATTCTATTAATGTTCATTGTTCATACAAAAATCTTAAATACAGATTTATGAGCTGTAAAAATACTATTTCTCCATCAGGCTTCTTTTCTTTGATATTTCCTCTTAATGAAAAATAGCACCTTTTCATTCCATTAAACATTTCACAAAGTTGATGTATCTCACTGAACTAACAAATCTCTTTGTTTGGGGCCATTTAATTTATTTTTACCTTTTTTGTCTAACAGTAGACAAAAATTATGAACTCTTCATTTGTTTCTGAAAAGTTCTGTAAAGCTGCTTTCAAAGGGCAGACCACAAGGTCTATGTCCAATAACAAAAACCTGTCTGCACATATGTCCAAAAAGATGCTGGGTAGTTAGGTCCTGGCAAGATGGTTCAGTGAGTAAAGACACTTGCTTCCAACCCTGATGCCAGGAGTTCCATTGCAAAGACCCACCCAGCTGCAAGAGAACCATTTCCCAAAAGTTATTCTCTGATCTCCATATTCTTACCATGGTATGTCCCTACGACTCACAAACATATCAATAAATAAGTATAAAAAAGAAACATAAATGAAAACTCATCCTAATGTCAATTTTACATAGAAAATTATAGGATTTTTGTTATTGTCCCATTGTGAAATACAATGAATGAAAGTAGATGAGAGCATATGTGTGGGTGGGTGTGGTGCTTTGAAAAAGAGAAATATTATAAACATATATATGCAGTTATTGATGTCATTTGCTTCAAGTGATGTGGAAAATTTGTCTGAATTTCATATTCAGCCTTGTTACATGGCTTTTTTAAGTTTCTTATTTCCAAGTTTTACTAAATTTTATTAGTTTCAACAAAATCTTAGCAAGATGAATATGATTAAGTATCCCTCCATTTCAGAAGTTCATGAGTAGGGTTTATTAAGATAGGAGAGTGGAGGAAAAGTTGTGAGGATCTTGGAGAAAAAGACTATTGTGAAGGCAATCTGATCTCACTCCAGTTGTAGAGTCTGGGATGAAGTATGTTCTCTAAAAGGAGTTTTCCACTCAAGTAATTGTTGGAGGCTAATTGGTTGTTGTTGCTAAAATTTGTAAAACATTTATTTACGTATGCCAGTGTGAGTTTACATGTACCACGTGCATACAGTAATTTATGGATGCCAGAAGAGGGCATCAGATACTGTCATAAGTAGAGGTAGAGGCAGTTTTGAGCTGCTAGTTGGGTGCTGGGAATAGAACCTGGGTCCTCTGTAGACAGTAAGCATTCTTAACCACTGAGGTGTCTTCTTTCCATGCCCAGAGAATTTGTTATTGATGATTCCCTCCAGTGAGTTAAGAAACCCAAGAAGGAGCTAAGGAGATACCTCAGTCAATAAAGACCCTGCTGTGCAAACATGAGAAACTGAGTTGAAACCTAGGAACACATAAAAGCCTGTTGCTGTGATATATATTTATTAGCCCAGTGCAGAGGATTAGATACTACCTTATATCCAAAGTTTGCTGACAAGACAATATAGGCAATTGGTAAATCCAAGTTCAATGCAAAATTTTGTCTTAAAAAAAATTATGGTAGATATCACACACTTAGATACAGAACAAAAGAACCATCAGTTGGAATTGACCTGAAATCTGTCCCTATGAGAGTCCTCACTTTCATGGTACCAGAAGGTGTCACGAAAACTTCCAAAGGAGGGAAGCAACCAACAGTCCTACCCAGTTATGATGTCTATGAACTACAGCAATGGAAGCTTGCCACAAAAACCATAAGGGTATGATTAGTGGCACATGGTAACCAACAGCTCTCTAACCTGCTTCAAGACAAGTTCAAAAGACTCTGCATTTCCTGTTTATTCAGACATATTTATCCTTCTCAGGTCTCTGATGTGGTTAAATACTAGACAGTTATCGTCTCACAGTTAAGTTTTAAGTTGTTTATGAATTAAAAGGATGTTCTAGATGTAAGAAGAGGTTCTTTAAGTTGATAATGCAAGTTAGGATGGAAACTGAGTTAAGTATAGAACTTAACCCATCGAGATAGATAAATAATAGAATCTTATTATCAGTTGCCAAATACATATAGACTGGACATTGAGCATGTATGTTATACCTTATAATTTTCATAATCATTGCCTAATTGTTCTTATTGTTTTGTATTTTATTTGTTGTTATAAGAAAAAGAGCCTTCTATTGAACTGAAAGGGGGAGATGTTAAGGGATGGAAAGATAAACTTTAAATTTTAAAAAAGAGGATAGGGGGTAGGGGGGAAGACAGTAGGAGGGTGGGACTAGGAGGGGAGGAGGGAGAGGTCTGTAATTGAGACATAATTTGAAGAAATAAATAAATGTTGGGAGTAAAAGACTCAAACAATTCCTGGTACTGGAAGCCTAGTCAACTACTCAGGGCTAGTGAAGTCATGGTTGATCTTGGAGGAGAACCTACAACTACCACTTCAACAAATAAATATAATGCATAACCATTTTCTATACATTTGTCCTTAAACCTGCAGATAAGTGAAATCCTCATCCTTTATAAAGGAAACTTCTCAATACAACAGAAGAAGACCACTATAGAAAACCAAAACTAATCAAAAGGCAGAGTTGTAGATCTCAATCCCAGTGGATACATATCTAAAACACTCCTCCAGCTAATGCTCAGGGAACATTGTGGAAGAGAAAGTAGAAATATATTAAGAGCCAGAGAATCAGGAAGATTTCTGTGAGATTATGTCTCCTAATAATGTCAGAAACTATACAAAAAATGTCTAACCAACATGGCAGCCTAAACATAAAATGAAGCAGAAGAATACCAATAGACTTGTCAAAGTGTAATGGGGGTGGTGAGGGAAGCCCAGGGCCATCAAACCCACACTAAAAACTACAAGAAACTAAATATTTCTGAGAATGAGAAATAGTCATCTCCATGAAACAGCACACCTTTTTTTTAACCCAATATGAATGGTCAGACTGAGCAAGTTATATTTAGAAATATATGTGTATTTACATATACATGTAGCAACAATGTTTCAAAAGAGGCCATGAATAGGAAAGAGAACTAGGAGAGGTAAATAAGAGCCCTTGGGGGGCGGGGGAATGGTGCAATTATAATCTGAAAAATAAAAGAAAAAAATGAAATAAAATAGAGAGGAAGAATGGATGGTAATCCACTCAATATCAATCTCTGGCCTTCACATGCTTACCCATATGCAAGCACATGAACACACAGATGCATAACATGTACACACACACACACACACACACACACACACACACAATGCAATAAAAAAAGAAAAGAAAAAGAAAATCCAGCCATAATGGAGGCTTGGTTCTAACAGATTCTTAGAACTACATGAATATCCACTGTTGTTCATGTAATCACCCCTCTACATGTCTAGATCCTGAATCTTGATAATAGGAATATAGCTGTTCCATTTCTTTGTTTTCTCTCTATGCTTACAATTTTTCCTAAGAGTTGCTTGTTTAGTTAAGAGAAATTCAGCACCTCTATTTCAGCATCTCAAGAACAGCAGTCATTTGAATGGCACTCCAGGTAGACTGCTAATCCATACAACAGTAACCATGGAAATGAGTGTCATAGAAACAAGTTAAAGATTCATTACATGTTACTATAAGCACGGGAATCAGAAAACAATTTACATATGTATTACTCTATTAGAAGACTTTTTGCTATAAAATTAAGTGCAATGTTTATGGACAATTTGACCTAAATATCAAGTAAGCAATCAGAATAAAAAGTTCATGAAAAATCAATAGTTATGATGTACTAAGAATAATAAGTTTATGTGTTTAACAGAAGCATGTAAGCTTTATTAGCAAGAACATTCATTTAGTATTGTCTATTAGCTTTATTGCTACATTGATTGGGAAACTATAATAAAATTTTGTTGAGACTTTATAATCAAATCAATGTAATGGCAAATGAACTGCATAACATGTAGGCAGAGTAGGAATTGACAATATTTTAAGGACTGCAGCAAATAAATATAATCAATAACTGGACAGTGTCTGGTATGTGGGATATATACATACATATATATGTGTACATAATACACATATACATATATATTATGTATTGTCTCTAGACGAGAGCAGCACAAGAAAATACAGATACTGGTAGACAAGTAATGAGTAATGATTGGGGTAATGAAGCATATTTAATGGGAAAAGATGCATTAGAGTTGGGCTAGAATGATGAAAGCAAAGAATACTGAGCAGTAGAACAGAAAGGCATTTGAGTACATAAAGGAAAAAGTCCACAGATAGTTATCAGACTGGGAAAGGATTATTGAATAATATTAAAAAGATTAATGAGAAAAATTTGGAATGTGTACTTAAGGAAAGTAGGTGAATTAAAATTATCAGAAAACAAATGTGGTTATTAATAAGTCTTAGAGGAGAAAATCAAAGTATAGAAAAATAAGAGCAACCTTGTTAGGAAGAGAAAATGAAGTTAAAATAATACTGACAATCCCCTTTGCAAATATTACTTTAACAAAAGATTATAAAACAAATAGTGGATGACACAAAACATGGTTGAGACATAGAAATCAGACTGTTGACTCATTGCCATGGCTAACAAGAGCTATAGGAGCCACTTTGAAACTGGGAAAATCACTGTCACTCGTTTTATAACCAAGAAGTTCACCCCTGATCTCATACTTTCACACAACTGGCACACAAATACAATCGAAGCAACCTGCTGGGTTATTTAAAAACTGTACTCTAACTGCAAGAAGTTAAAAGAAATTTAATTATCTGAAAAGGAAACAAAAAGCATGCAGGAACAAAATGGTAAAATATGGTCGGAAAACCTTTTGGAAAATCTATTGCAATTGATATAGCCATTCTTAAATCACACACATACACATACCATATTCACCACACATACTACATTTATATCAAATCAAACTTAAACATGTGGAAAAAGCCTCAGATTTCTGATGTAATCAAAATTATGTAAATTTAACCTGTAACATTAAAATTATATTCTATTTTAATATTAAAATTTAAGTATTATTTTAGTTTTTTAGATTATAAAAATTATATCATTTCTCCTTTCCCTTTTCTTCCTCCAAATCTTCCCATGATCGTTCAGTAAACCAAATACAAAGAAAAGATTAATGAGTAATAAGCAAACAAAAGGTTGCCTAGACATGACCATGGAACAACGAAGATACCAATAGACATGGTAACTTGGACATGGAAAATCCCAAGAAACTTCAATCCTACAAAAATAAAAGCTATAGGCAAGTAAAAAATGCTGAGAGGAGGAGAAATAGTTTTCCCCAAGTAAAAGTGCACCAGTCGGTTTTCCAATACCAAATGGCAGCTGTGAAAACATATAAAGACAAATAACATAATACAGACTAGATATGGTTTCATTTTTTAAAGATTTATTTTACTCTGAATTTATATGCACATGAGTGTATCTGGGTATGTGTATGGGCACATGTGTGGGTATTAGCAGAGACTAGAAAAGGATGTCAGGATCCTTGGAGCTGGAGTCATAGGGCTCTTGTGAGCCTCCTGAAGCGATACCATGAATCAAACCCCAATCCTCTGCAAACCCAGCAAGCATTCTTACTGCTGAGCCTTCCCCCAGCTCCTTAATTTTTAATTTTTATTTTTATCCTATTGTGAATTTACAAGATGAATGCATATTTCTGGGATGCAATGCTATTCTAGGACTCTGTCCTTGTGGTGAAGCTCAGTGTGCAGTTCTAGCCTAGACATGTGTATTAATGTGGAGTGATTAAACCAAGTTAATTAACGAATCTATCACACAAATAGCTAGCATTTTTTTATAATGAGAGCATCTGAAATGTATATTTTTAGTAACTTATAATATAGACTAAAATATTATTAACTGTGTCATCCTCTGCTGTGTAACTCAAAGCATATTCTTTCCAACTTAATTTGCATCATTTAACCAACATACCCCCACACAGTCAATCTCATGCCCCTGTATGCTGAGGGTAGTCCAGTTGACTCAATTTGTTGTAAGGTCTGCAAGATGTATGAATGGGATTGGATGGTATTTAGCACAATGCCTTCCAGATTCATTATGTCCTCAAAAGACAGAAAATCTTCTTTTAAAAACTAAGTAAGATATTTTTAAAATTATGAGGCAAGTTAGTATGAAAGCTGAGTTAGATATAGAACTTTAAACTCATGGAGATGGTTAGATAGTAGAATGTTAAAGTCAGGTGCCAAATACATATGGACTGGACACTGGGAATGTGTGCTGAGCCATATGGCTCTTATGGTTGTGGCCTGTTTGTTTCTGTTGTTTTGTATTGTATTTATAGTTGTGGGAGGGGGAACCATTTTTTGGACTGAAAGGGAGAGCTGTTGGGTGAAAAAAAAAAAAGAAATACCTTAAACTAAAAAAAAAAAAAAAAAAAAAAAAAAAGAAGGGAAGAGGATGGGGGGGTGAGGGGGAGGAGGGTGGAAGGGTGGGACTGGAGGGGGGAGTAGGGAGGGGATTGTGATTGAGATGTAGCTTGAAGAAATAAAAAATAAATTATTAAAAAAAAACTAAGTAAGTATGAGAGCTGTAGCTCTATGGTTAACATTCTTGGCTAGTGTGCACCAAGCCCTGCAGTGGATCCCTCACACTCCAGAAAGATGGCATGGTGTAGCAAGCCTGTAATCTCAGCACTTGAGAAGTAGATATAGAAGAATCAAAAGTTCAACACAATGTCTCAGATATATTTTTCAGGGGTGGTATGTCTAAATAATATGGTAGGATAATATTTAGATGGTTAACCAAACTCTAGTAATTTACATTTCTACCAGTAGTGATCCAAGTTCCCTTTATTTGTCTCTTATCTTTTCTTCTTAAATATTTACAAATTGCATATAATTTTCAAGCCTTTATTCTTATCCCAGGATGCTCAATAAACTTGCAGAGAAGAGGGAATGAATTGAAATATACTTAAATTTTTCAGAAAAATACTTAGCAATTGCATGCAAGAGATGAAATGGGCTATCAACCATGGAATACTTAACTCCCAACCTCAGAACCATCAAATGGGCAAGCCAGCCAGCCTCCATGTCTTCTTATATTCAGTTACTACTCTAAACACAGGAATCATAGCTGACTTGAAACTATTCTTTTTTACCTTTTTTAAAGAATCCCCTTTGTGAAGTGACTTGAATTTCTAAGACTATATACCTATTTTGAAGCAGAGAACCTTGGATTTTTTTTCTTTTTAAAAATATAGACCACATAAAAGCCACAAAACCTAAACTGAGGGTAATACAAATTGTCTGAGTTCCTCTAGAGAATGTAGGAAAAGCAGGTTGGCACAGTGGGAGAAAGTGAGCAAGCCAATCTGTGACTCCAACTCACCTCCAGGTGCACATTAAAAGTTAACACATATGATGGTTGAACTGGGGCAGGGGACTGATATGTAGGGACACTCCACTCCGGAGGAGTAGGATAGAAGGGATAGGGAGTAGAAGGTGAGAGGGCGGGACTGGGAGGGGTGGAAAGAGGGCACTGTGATGGAGATGTAACCTGAAGTAATAAATAAACATTTTTTTAATTGCTGAATCAAGAAAAAAAAAGTTAACACTGAGTACCTCTGCCTTTGGAGAAATCATGCAGTTTTTAAAATTCATGTTTCAAACTGCTACATTACCCCTGATTTAAGACACAGGAGAGGTTTTCATCAGTCTTCTCTCCTGCAAGGAGCTTCATAAGTGAAGAAAAATAGCTTCTCATGTTACCTTTATGTGTTTTCTCACATAGAACATAGAGATTGCTGAAATGGGACTGAGAAGTAAAAGGCATAGACAAAGAGTGCTGCTGTTTTCTTTATGCCTTCACAGGATAACCATTTTATTTAATAATCTTTTTATTTATTTAATTGTGACTTTCCTGTCTGTGATCCCTGGATGAGTTTTGGAAGAAGATGAATGCACAGAGCGGACTGCAGGATATACACCCCACCAGATGACTGGTTGAAAGCCAGGAAGGTATAGTCTGCTCTACCTTCAGGATAACCAGGTGTCCTATGCCTGATCAAAGAAATTATGGTCAATTATCATATTGAACAGGTGTTTGATTCCTATGGGAATCCTGCCTCCATGGCTTCATGAAGCCCAGGATGCAACGTAGTAGCAAAGCTCCAAGTTTCCCTCTTGTTCCTCTGGGTCTCAGATTTTGATACATTATCTCTCTTAAATCAGAAGAACTAGGATTTTGATATCACCAATAACATTAATCAAATTGCCATCAGGATATGCCTTTGATATCAGCAGGTACAAGAAGATCTGCTTCAAGTTCAATCTCCAGTGCCTTCCTAAAGAGATGGCAGGAAGGACAGCCCATTGTATTGTGCATATTTGCCACCTATGGTCAACCTACAGGATTGTTATGGCAGGACGGACCATTATTATGGACCTATTCAAAGATTTCTCCGAAAAAATCCATAGAACATTATCCCACTGCAGTTGCTGCTTTAGCCTTGAATGGTATCCAACAATGTTTGCAGTCTTTTGGAGTTGCTCCTGCCAGTATAATAGTGCCCTATTCCAGTCATCAAATTAAGATTTTGTGTGGCACTGTAGATGACTGGGCAATGTTGCAATGTAGTTTTGAAGGAGTGATTGATAACCATTATCCTAAGCATCCATTGCTATCATTTTTTAAGGAGCACCCAGTGATATTCCCTAAGGTTACTTCAGCAGTACCACTTCAAGGGTCACCAAATGTGTTTACTGATGGCTCAAAGACAGGCTGTGGAGCCTATTTGATAGAAAGACAAGAGCCCGTGTTATGTCAATTTCAACCGGGCTCCCCCCAATTAGTAGAGTTGAAAATAGTAATTGAGGTGTTTAAAAGATGTCAATTTGCATTCAATTTGATCTCAGATTCAGTCTATGTGGTCAACGCAGTGAAAGTATTAGAATTAGCAGGTCCTATTAAGAATAGTAGTACTGTATGTGCCTTATTACAAGAGTTACAAGTTTTAATCTGGCAGAGAAAAAGGTGTTTTTATATTCAACATATCAGAGCACATACAGGATTACCTGGACCATTAAGTGAGGGTAATGATAAAGTTGATCAATGGACTAGGATGACATGCATTTTTTGGAGCTCATTCCTGGATCAAGCCAGACAGTTTCACCAATTATTTCATGTAAATGCAAAAACTCTACAGCAGAAATTCCATTTGTCTAGAGCAGATGCTAGACAAGTGGTTTTGGACTGTTCTCAGTGTGTGATTCATCATCATCCTCCCAGTGTGGGAGTGAACCTAGAGGGTTGATGCCACTCAAAATCTGGCAAATGGACGTTACCCACATTTCAGAGTTGGAACCTTAAAATATATTCATGTATCTGTGGATACCTGCTCAGGTATCATACATGCTACACCTATGAGTGGAGAAAAGGCTCGCAATGTCATAGGGCATTGCTTAGAAGCCTGGGCTTCATGGGGAAAACCACAGCAGCTGAAAACGGACAATGGACCAGCCTATACGGCACAGTCCTTTGTCTCCTTCTGTAACCAGATGGAGGTACAGCTTAATCACGGATTACCATACAATCCTCAAGGACAAGGAATTGTGGAGTGTGCTCATCGCACCTTGAAAGAGTGCTTGCAAAAACAGAAAGGGGGAATAGGCCAAGGCCGTACCCCCAAGGAGAGAATGTCTTTAGCTTTATTTACTTTAAACTTTTTCAATTTGGATGCTCAAGGCCGCTCAGCAGTGGACAGACATCAGGATTCCCATGGTTCACCTAAAAGCATGGTGAAGTGGAAGGATATTTTGACAGGCTCTTGGCGGGGGCCTGACCCCGTGCTAACATGGGCGAGAGGGTCTGTTTGTGTTTTTCCTCAGGATCAACAAGATCCAGTGTGGGTGCCTGAACGCCTTGTGAGGAAGATTCATCATGAAGACCTTCCTAAGGATCCTGGTGTTAGTAGCAGTGAGTATGTCAGGAATGACCGAGCCGAGATGGGGGATCCTGTCGATATTCCCAAAGCCGATGCCGGTCAGACATGATGCAACTGTGTTTCCATGCTTATTTAGCAGTAATAGAAGCTTAGGCTTACCCTACCTTCCCTTTGATGATCAGAAAAGCCCTATAGAGGGTAATAGAAATGTCAGCTTGAAGGGTAGTCTGTGCTTTTTAATGAGCTTCACTAGGTCAGATGATACAAAATGCATTAAATTGTCTCAGCAGTCAGCAGATGTTTTACCACAACTGAGGTTTGGGGGTAGGAGTGGTAGTTTGTTTTCAGGCAATGGTTCTCGCCTTGAAGGATGGTGGCCCACACGAGTCTCTGACCGGGACCCCCCCAGACAGCCATGCTGGGCACCTTTTTGTATAGGATCCACAGGAGAGGAAGGACCTTTTCCCTGGACTGGATGTCAGGAGCGCAGAGCAGTTTGGGTTCAACAAGATTATTTTTCCTTTAGCCCCATGATTAGTAATATAGTGAATAAGTCTTGTACAGGAATGCTTGATATATCTACTAGGGATCCTCAGCAGACTGCCACCAATCCTTTTGATTTGTGGCTTTTGTGTGGGGTAAATGGAAGTTGCATGGACTTGGGACCTGTCATTAAGCTTGGGGGAGGAATTTATCAAAGAGATAATTTTTCCCTAGGGTCCGCTACCAAATTGGATTTTTCTAGCGGTAGTGGCTCTGGTATTTGGAAATCTTTGTTTCATTCCTACCGCAATAAGACCTTTTCAGCTTCGCCAGTATGTCTCTGGCCTACTTTCCTGTGTATTGTAAGTAATGGGAGTGCATCCTTAGGTGAAGAAAAGTTAGTATGCACTCCAGACACATGTTTTTATGCCCTATGCTGGAATGCCACAGCCTTTCCTGTGGCTGTGGTGACTAGAATGCCTCGATATGTACCAGTTCCTGTAGAGGCTCCTAATACCATGATGCTATTCAGGTTTAAAAGAGATTTTGGCATCACTGCAGCTATTGTTACTGCCATCACTATTGCTGCTGTGGGAGCTACTGCCTCAGCTATTGCCTTGTCTAGTTCTATACAGACTGCCAATGCCCTGAATAACATCTCAGCCACTGTGGCACAGGCATTGGATACTCAGACCTCTATGAATTCTCATCTCAAAGGAGGCCTTATGATAGTTAATCAACGCATAGATTTAATACAAGAACAGATTGATTCTCTTTGGCAACTAGCACAATTGGGGTGTGAGTGGAAAATGCAAGGTTTGTGTGTTACTTCCGTGCAGTATCAAAATTTTACAAAGGCTGCTAATCTGTCTAGACAATTGTCAAAGTTCCTCTTACAGGATTGGTCGGCTGAATTTGAAAATAAGATGAGAGAGCTGAGAGCGACAATTGTCCACATCAATTCCACTCGGGTGGATCTGAGCCTGGCCACTGGTTTGACTTCCTGGATTCAGACGGCTATGGATCATCTTAAGGAGTGGGCGGGTGTAGGCTCTTTGGCGATACTGATGATACTAGCCTGTCTGGTTTGCCTATGGTGCATCTACAAAATGAGAGCCACACAAAAGCGTAATGCAGCCATGATTATACAAGCCCTTGTTGCCATTGAGGCGGGCCAGTCCCCTCAGGCATGGCTCGCTGCCGTGAAGCCTTAAATCTTCACTGAGCATAGTCCCTGCCCACTGAGGTATTCGTTCCACGGATATTAGGGTCTGGCAAGTCAGTGACGGAGTTGACAGGTAAGTCTCGGCCACCTAAGACAGGGCAGTCCCGAGTGGGGAGGCTGACCCAGAGACGGGTAAGAGTTTGAGCACCGCCCTCCTACAGGCTCAGGCCCACCGTGAGATCCCCAGATATGGGGATTACGTAGCCTTTCCAGGGACTTCTACCAACTTAAAAAAAAAAAAAGGAGGAACTGTAGAGAGCTGCGATGTGCCGCGCCTTAAAGATGGCGCCGGTTTCCGCCTTCCACCAGCCCGACGGTGAGCGCTCTCAGTGGTAAACAAGTCCATATTTGGCAAAGACCGCTGATCTGGCTTGCTTCCGCATACGTGGGCCTCTAAGATAGCACCACGTGGCTTTACTTGATTGGCTGTTCATATAGTATTTAGCCTGTGGGTTGGGTCTGCCCGGGCATTCGGAAGACTGTTTTCAAGGGACCTGAATAAACTGCTGGAGAAGAGCTTTTGTGAGTTGTGTCATCCTTGCTGGTCGAGGGGGACGCGACAGCTTTAGGTATTTTAAACTGTACACTGAGTCTTTGAGATCTCATCTACAAAACTTAGCTTATAAGAAGGATGTGAAGCATTTGTTGTAAATCCTGCTGCTCAAGTAATATAACATTGTACTTATACATTCACAATGGGGACGGCAAATGAAGTATGTCTTTCTTAATGCAGACAACAGAAACAGGAAAATTTTATAACATCTTATCTCATTTAACAAATCTAAAATAAAATATTTACATTTCACAAGCATGATGATGTGTTTCATAATTGATTTATGATTATAAATTCATAACAATAAACTCAGGACCTAATATCTAGTTTTTACTAAATGCACACTAAAATTTTATAGAAATAAACCATGATAAAATACAAATTAAAATAATATGCAATTAAGATTAATTGATCATATTACATTAATAATACATTGGAGATTATAGGAAAATCTGAAGATTTTAGGATAGGTCTTGTTTAGTCTTTGGTATTTTAAATTTAACTAAAAGTCATAGATTGTTAAGCTTCTATATCAAATGTAATTGCTCTAAATACCTCTTATTTCTCATTTGCTCTGTTATTTTGTTTTGTTTGGGGGGGGACTAACTTATCCTGGGGTGATATGATACAAGTGTGTCTACTCACCCCAGGACAGGATCCCATCCATCATAGCCCAGAGTAACCACTGCACTGTTAACAAATCATTTTCTTATTAGGGTTGAAACAGGAATATAGGTGACTGGTTACTTACAGGAGCAGAAATGACTCAAAGTAACTGCATCTGGGAAAATTCAACTCGCGTGGATGATGACTCAGAAAACCTTCATCCTTGGAGCTCTCCACACAACTTGCAAGCAAGCTTGACAGGTCAACGGAATCTCACACAATGAAGCTGGGTGTAGTCTCTGCTCCTATAGTTTATTCTTTCTATAAATGTGATGGGGACATTGGAGAATCTTTCAAGTTTCTGCTTCACCAGACATATATTTCTTAACCTTCTGCATTTCCTAAGCTTTCCTCTTCCTCCCAGAATGAATCTTCAAATAAAGAAAAATTCTGTAAAACAAGAAGGTATTCTCTGTATTCACTACAACTGGAGGTAAGACAGTGAGTGCTGGCTCTGCTACATGTGGCAGTGAAAAAAAGAATCAGTCTTCAGACATTTGCACTCCTTCACCATTTTAATAAGTAGTGTGATAATGTAAATCACATTTAATGCCTGAATAGTGGAATCATTTGCAAATTATGAAATGCAACCTCAAGAATTAATAAAAATATGTAACAACTGGTGCATTTCTGTTATTCTCATTATTTTTAAATGACAGTACCAGGAAGATAAAGTTGTAACACAAGCAATATTAGTAAAACTTCAAGTCATTAGCCTAGTTAGCCTCTCAATGTAAAACAGAAAATAAGGGTGAGTATGACCATGATAGTTAATTTTCTATGTCAACTTAACTAGACTGTGATGAGGATTAAAGGGTGCTTTCATTTAAATTTTACCATAAAGATGTGTTTTCTTTTTCTTTTCTTTTTTTTTTTTTTTTTGTCCTTTATCCATTTAATATGGTCGTCACTGTCCTCCATCTCCATCCTCCACACGCCCCCTTCTTCTGACTGGAGTTTTTTCTCTGTGACTTTCTTTTTTTTTTTTTAAGGTATATCTTATTTCCCCCTACAGTTTCTCCTTTCAGTCCAACAAATGGCTCTTTCTCTTATAATAATAAATACAATACAGTACAACAGAGGTAATTAGGCCACAGTTATAAGGGTTATATGGCTTAACGTACATTCCCAATGACCAGTCCATATGTATTTGGTAATTGAGTTTAACATTCTACTATCTAAACATCTCCATGAGTTTAAAGTTCTATATCTGACTCAACATTCATACTAATTGCAACAAAATTTTAAAAGTATCTTCTTAGATCTATAACACTCTCTTGAATCCTAAACAACTCAAAATTTAATTATGAGACTTTATCTATCTGTTCTTCAATCACCTCAGAGACTTGAGAGGGATAAATATATCTGATTTTATAGGAAGTACAGGGTCTACAGCTTCCCAAACTAAGAAATGACATACCAGTGGCTGCCTGGACAGTTCCCATTTTCTCTCCATACACTACAGCATCGCTCTTCAGTCGTTTGGCCCCGCTTCTCTGACAGACATTGATTGTAGAGCAGGGGTTATGAAGGACTTACCTACCCTGTCTTGGCAGAGCTAGGCTGTCAACTTACCTGCTTCCAGGTTTTGTCCTTTGTGGACAGCATTCTGTCTACAGTTGGAGCAAGGGGCTTTTCCTACCAAGAGATAGGCTTATGACTAATTCAATCATCTCCCACTGGAGATTCTTCGATGATCATCTTCTACTTGGAGGAGAATAGGGGGTGCTGTCAGGAGTTGATATGTCTTGATATAAAAAAAAAATCTAAAGTTACGAAAACATCTTTGAATGCCATATTCTGCAGATCTCTTGAGGTTTTTGAAGAGGCCCTATCTATCTCTTATATTAGGGTAAGCAGATGTTGCTTGTCTCTTAGCAGGTTTATTTCTGATTAGCTTAGCAAGTAACTATAATAGGCTGTCATAGTACCTAACAGAATGACTGGCTTGCATAACCATTAGTTTGCATTTCTTAATTATCCTAAACAGTTCATGACAGTTAGTAGTAAAAGGCCAAAACATCACATTTCATTTTTTTTCTTTACCTCCTAACCCTTCCATCCCATTTCTCTGGGGTGGGGTGTCCTTATATAACAGTCCCTCATCTCAGTTGAGAGGTCGTATGAGGGCCAAGAGCCTCTTCATTCATTGGGGATCTATGAAGCAGTACCATCAGTGAAAATTGTCTCGTTGCCTGGGAGAGAGAACTACTAAACAAACAAATCAGTAAGCATACAATAGATAAAAAAGCCTAAAAAATAGAAAAAATATAACTAATATATAAAAAATAAATAAAAATTAAAAATTAAAAATAAGAAGTCTATGTCCAAGTTCCCTTTGGTGTGTTAGTTGTAGTATTGATACCTTCTACTATATAGCTAAAATCCTACTATAAGTGACTAGATGCCATATGTGTCCTTCTGAGTCTGGGTTAGTTCACTCAGGATGAGCTTTTCTAGTTCCATCCATTTGGCTGCAAATTGCATAATTTCATTGTTCCTGATAGCTGAATAATATTCCATTGTGTACATGTACCACAGTTTTTTTAACCCATTCTTCGGTTGAGGGACATCTGGGTTGTTTCCAGTTTCTAGCTATTACAAATAAGGCTGCTATAAACATAGATGAGGAAACTTCCTTATGATTCCGTGAAGAGGCATTTGGGTGTATACCCAGAAGTGGTATGGCTGGGTCCTGAGGCAGAGCTATTCCAAGCTTTCTAAGATATCGCCAGACTGACCTCCATAGTGGTAGCACAAACCTGCACTCCCACCAGCAATGGAGCAGGGTACCCCTTTCTCCACACCCTCGCCAGCATGTGCTGTCATTTGAGTGAGTTTTTGATCCTAGCCATTCTGACAGGTGTGAGATGGAATCTCAGAGTCGTCTTGAGTTGCATTTCTCTGGTGGTTAAGGATGTTGAACATTTCTTCAAGTGTCTCTCAGCCATTAGGGATTCCTCCTTTGTGAATTCTCTATTTAGCTCTGTCCCCCATTTTTTGATTGGATTATTTGGTTTCTTGGCATTTAATTTCTTGAGTTATTTGTAGATTTTGGATATTAGCCCTCTGTCAGATGTGGGGTTGGTGAAGATTTTCTCCCAGTCTGTAGGCTGCCGTTTTGTTCGAATGACAGTGTTCTTTGCCTTACAGAAGCTTTTCAGTTTCATGAGGTCCCATTTATTGATTGTTGATCTCAAGTCCTGAGCTGTTGGTGTTCTGTTCAGGAAGTTGTCGCCTGTGCCAATTAATTCGTGCGTTTCTCCCACTTTCTCTTCTAGTAGATTTAGTATGACCGGCCTTATGTTAAGGTCTTTGATCCACTTGGACCTAAGTTTTGTACAAGGTGATAAGTATGGGTCTAACTTCATTCTTTTACAAATGGACATCCAGTTGGACCAGCACCATTTGTTGAAGATGCTGTCCTTCTTCCATTGTGCAGTTTATGTTTTCAAGGCATGGTTAACATCGATAAGTGGTTGACTGAAAGTGATTATTCTCTATATTCTATCAATTGAAGTTCTTTAGACAAATGAGTGAAGCTGAATAGAAAAAGAATGAATGAACCATGGTTTTACAATTCTGCATAGAATTTCTGCTTACACAGCTCACTTCTCACTCAAAAGTGTAACAATCTCTCCTGTCTGAACCCTCAACTTGCCAGGTTGCCCTGCTGATTTAAGGCTTGCCATCCAGAGGAAGCTTAGAATAACATCAGCCAATTTCTTAAAACAAATGTCTACCTATCTATGTGTCATCTTTCAACTATCCATCTAGCAGACATCAATCCTGTGAGTTCATTTTCTCTGAAGATACTGAGTAATATGGTCACAATATCAAGAAATAAAATGGACATCAACCAAGTTACAAATAATCATAAAATAAAATCAGGCACCACTCTTTCTTCTGAGGTAATCCCTCATTTGTGACCAAATCACTTCATTGAAAGACATCTCTATCAGAACCATCACCAGTAAGTAAGTAGTCATTAAGAAACTATTGAGATATCATAAACAAGGAAATCATGCAATTCGTAGTGAAATGGATGGAACCAGAAAAGCTCATCCTGAGTAAGCTAACCCAGACTCAGAAAGATGCACATGGCATCTACTAACTTACAATTGGATTTTAGCCATATAGTACAGGATAACTGTCCTACAACCAACACACCAAAAAGATCAGGAACACAGACTTGGTTACCTATCAATAGGACAATTTGCCCTAAGGGTGCTACCATGTTGGCCTCCAGTGCAAGAGGAAGCTCTTGGCCCTCATATGACTGTTGAACTGAGAGGGGCTGATTTGTAAGGACACTCCACATCGGAGGAGTGGGATGGGTGGGAGAGGGAGGAGAAGGTGGGAGGGTGGAACCAGGAGGGGTGAAAGAGGGCACTATGATGGAGATGTAACTTGATGTATTAAATAAACATTATAATAATAAAAAAGAAAGTTGATTGTTTCCTTGAACTCTGATGTTATGATAATACAGGCAACATGTCAGCCTGCCCAGATTATAATCATTTGATTCTTTGAATATTTTTCTCCACCTTCTAGGGTAAAGTCACTTCTGTACTTCAATCTCACTTGAGGTAATTGTTTATTGGACCAGAAATAGACCATTTATTCAGACAAAGCTTGTATAGTCTACTTTCTGAGGATCTGATGGTCAGTTTTTAACTTTAATTATCTTGTGTCAGTCTTCTTGTCAATGAAGAGAAATATGACTTCAGAGAAAAGGGAGACATGAATAAAACCAACATGAAATATAAAGCAAAGGAAACTACTCTTTATGCAGAAAGACCAAGAGAAACTAAAGTCTTCAAACTAAAATCGATGATAACCTGATTCAGTTGCTAACGATTTTATGAAATAGATCAATAGAGTTGGACAAAATTCCTACCCCCTTTTCAACTACATTATCTTCTTCAAGCTTAACTGAGTGACTTATTTACAAAAACTATGAGAAAAACAAGAAACTGATTTCCTCCTGATAAAAATCAATTATCGTTTGTCTTTTCTTTAATATCTTATCTGTATAATGTTAAACAATCTAGATAGATAAAATCAATGTCTTTGTTTTCACTAGTGACATGGCAGGAATCATATCATTACTTTTCTGATGTAATTTAATGGATACTCACAAAGAAATCAGAATATATCAAAACACATGTTTTGATTTTTATTGATTGTTTTATATAGGATTATAAGAATAAAGGATCACAAATTAAATTGTAACTATCCTCATATCTGTAAAAAAATGCCTCAAAGCCCGAAAAATAATTTAAAATAATTGATGTGGTAAATTTCTTCAGTACAACATGGGATGATTGTAATTAAACATGATAGTATTTTAGATAGGAGTGTGATGTGAAGTGTACTAGTAAATACATTTTATCAAGGCTTCTGGATCATTGGCAATTCAGCCATCCTGGAAAGGACCTTTCCCATCTGCACTTTGAGAACTCAGATGCGCTCACTGAGTAAGTATGAGGTCATGCCCTGCGACTATAGCGACTTGGGTTTATGAGATCTAAAGTCAATACTCCAAGCAATTATTTGGCTTATCTATTGCTTCAGTTTAATCAAGATGTGTTTGTATAGTCTACCTGCCTGTGACCCAGACTTCCACTAAATAAAAATTTGGGTCAAGAATAATCTTTTCTGTCCCTGATACAGGCTTGCTTTTATCAAAAAAGTTCAGAAAAACTTGACTCTTCCTTAGAAAAATGTTAACATCTCAGGAGTGGTAGCAAAAATGTGTTTTCAAAGCTACACTATGCAAAATCAACAGAAAATAGAAAAGCTGTAGTTACTTGTTTAATTAATTAAGCACACAAGTGTCAAAATGCACTGATAATGCAACAGTTGAGTGACTTCAGGGAGTCCTTTTGATATTTCAGACATGTATGACAAAACATTCAACGAGCCATTCAGGGTCCGTAATTATTACATAGTATTTTCCATGAGGTTTGCAATATAATTGAATGCTAGAGCACTTTACTTGCATGGTAGAGTCCCTAGGTTTGATCCCAGTACTGCCAAATTAGTAGTAATAATATTAAATCATCTGAAATCATTTCTATTTAATATAACAAATAGATAATATATATCTAAGTGTTAGCACATGTAAATATCTTCTAAATAAGTCATAAATTATTCTCCAATTTATATGTCAAATCTCCTCAGTAGATGTGGTAGTTTCACTGAAAATGACCCCCAAAAGCTCATAGGTCTCTAGTTTGTAGAACTATTGAGGAATGATTAGGGGGTTGGCCTTGTTGGAGGAGGTATGTCACTGGGGACAAGCTTAAGGTTTGAAAAGCCCCCCACCACCCTTAGTGCACTCTCTGTTTCCTGCTTGCTATTATATTTTACCTTTTGTTCTTGCTCTCTGACACCTGATACATCCACTTCAACATCATGAGCTTTAGCTCCCTTGGAGCCATAACACTAATGAAACCTTACTTCTATTTTACTTCTTCTTCTAAGTTTTAAATTAAATGTTAATTTAAATTAAAGTTAAAATTTACATTAAAACTTCTAAATTTTCTTGTTCATGATGTTCTACCATAGCAATAGAAAAATAAATAAGATAAAAGCAACCCTTACATGACATGAAAAAGTGATTCTAAGAATGTATATCCTTGGACATTTTTCCATTTAAAATAAAATTCCAGTATTCATTGGATGGTTGTTATGTGCATTTAAATTAAATACTTATACAACAAAATACTACTGAACAACAACTTGTGCTTTATTAAGACATCTTTGGCTATTTATTTCATCAGTATATGGCAATGTAGAATCAACTGTATTTCCTGCAACTGTTTAATTTGAATCTAACAGAAATATTCTTGTCAGTCTGGAGTACAGCATCAATATCAAGATCTCTTCTCAATTGCAATGCTTTATGGTTGGTTGGGAGAGGGTAACTTTGTGTACTAATCTGCCTCAAGGACCTGTTCAATATGTTTGTTCTTGGCACAGAGAACCTCAGCTTACTGTTGCAACAAAAATTATCAATTAATGGTGAAGATACTTAGAGGTTTGCCAACGTATTCCTTTCTTTTTCTTAGTTTTTGAAATTAAAATATAATTGCATCATTATCTCCTTTACTTTCCTCCCTCCAAACCTTCCCATGTAAATCCCTCCCCTCCTCTTTCAAATCCATTGCCTTTATTTATATTCCTAAATATATAAATACTACCAATAAAAGTGCAGTGGTATTTTTTTTTTGTCAAATGGTATCCAGCCACAAATGTTACATCTAACAACACAACCTAAGGCTCAGGGATTATTGTAGAAAAGAAAGTGGTAATATTTTTTTTATTCAAGTTACATCTGGATCACAGCCCCCTCTCTCTCCTCTCCCAGTCCCACTTTCTCAACCTCTTCCCCCTCTCCCTCCTCTCCTTCTTCTCTGGTGAGGAGGGCCCCCACATATCAATCCCCCTCAGTTCATCAGTCACATGACTTCTAAGAGTTTCCTCTTGTACTGGGACCTGACATGGCAGCCCAAATAGAGTAATGGGTTTCACTATTTTAAGGGTCAGAAAAAAAGGGAAGTTTGTTTTGAAATTGTATCTCCTGGTAATGTCACAAAGTTCCATAATACTTTATGTTCCTAAGGGCAAGGAAAAAGTAACAGAAGAAAGGGATCATCCTTCTCCGTGCAGGTTAATTATATCACACGCCTCAGTGAACTGTGCAGCAGGTAACGGAAAGTGCACCAGAGTGGTGGTATCATATAGGTGATCATTCTTTCTGTCACTTTTCATTGTGTATATCTATGTTCTCTGTTGGCATTTAGTGGAGTTTCAACACTGTTTGGGGACTCTCCAGCTGCCTTGAAGCAGCTCCCATGAGCATGAATAAGCAAAAGAAGGGAACTCATCTACCAGGGATGTTAAGTTCTAAACTAAGCCTTAGGAAAGTGAAGAATTCTGAAGCCAGTTCAGTCCTTTCCTAGTCAGTGCACAGCCTTTCATCTTCCAAAGTCTGTACCTCAGTTTCTAAAAGCTCTCCAACTCCCACATGTATCAGTATGACACTCTGCTACACTCATTCTCAGTCTCTCCTGTAGGGAGAGAGATTAATATAAATTAGATTTAGTAAATAATCTAGGGGTTTCTGATACAGTCTCTTAATCTGGGGCATGAAGATCAACTTGGCTGTAGGCAATTAGCTTACCAGTTTATGGACTGAAAACAAGGATGAAGTCAGGTGAGACTAGGGGAGTCCCTATGGACTAAAAACAAGGTTGAAGCCAGGTGAAACAAGGAAAGACTTTATGGACTAAAAACAAGGTTTATGACCTGGCATTGTTTTCAGCTGCTAAGTGGGCAGAGCCCAGATTGAGCTGAAGCAGGTGGAACAAGGAGAGATCCTATTTAAGGACAAGTGGGTGAGTCCGAGAGGACCCCATGCTAGAGAGCTCCCATGCTAGAGAGACCTCATGCTGAAGAGCTCCGATGCTAGTGAGTCCTCATGCTAGAAAGGACAATGAGTAGTTTGTATGTCTAATAAAGTGCTGGTGGAATGATGGCCACATCTCCCTGAGGCAGAAAGTAGCAGTGAGGAGAGAAAGTCTCAGCAAGACAACAAAAGGCCAAGGACTAAATCCTGTGGCTCAGCTTTTGCCTAGAGGGGTTTGACCTGTCCAAACAGTGACCTGAATAGAACTGTGGCCAGCTTTAAAGACTGAGGCAGAATGGCAGAGTTGCTGATACGAAGGAAATAAGTTGGCCTACAGAAGGCTGAGGTCTCCCAGAGAAAAGAAAGCCTCAAGCCTTATTTAAGGTGAAGTCACCATAGCCAATTTACCCTGATGGATCTATGTCTGAGATATTCCAGAAGAAAGACTGCTAAGTGCATTAAAGGGTCTACCCCAGAGACTGTGTTCCTGACGACTGAGGACCTGCCCCAGAGACTGGATCCTTCTAAAAGGTTATGAAAATAGTTGTAATAGTTATCAATAGGTTTAGTGGTTAGGTAATAGGGGTTGTACTCATTTGTATGGTTACTAGTTAAGTAAGTGTTTATATTTGTTATAAGTGAATATAGTTGCTAATAAATAAATGATGGCTAATTTTAAAAAGTTGGGTTTCACTCCCCTTTCCTTGCCTAGTGTCTGTCTCTCCTCCCATTTGAAATGGAAGAACATTCACCTGCCTTGTCTTTTTTCGTGCTGCATCTCAGAGCCTGGCATACATTAGGGGCTCTAGAACTGCTTTTGAATGAATTAAAAGATTACACATGCTGGACAATCTCATTGTCTCTAAAGGTCTTCCATACTCAATTAGAAAATGAAGTCATCTTGTATATAATAGAATGTTCTGTGATACAAAAACAACAGCCCTAGACCTATCTCTTAAGTAGCAAGAGATATAGAACACTGTGAGAAGGAAGGGAAACTATAGCTTCAGTCCAGGCTCATGCACACATGCATGAATGTGATGGGCTGTTTCATAGAAGCTGACCGTGCTTCTAGAAGGCAATGGCTGAAGTCAAAGGGACAGGAGGCCTAATTAACCCACTGCAGAATGTCACCTCCTCTCAAATGCTCCCTTCATCTTAATAGATGAGTTTTACAAAGCATAAGCTTTACAAAAGGTCCCCAAACCTATGAAACATATCCCTTCTTTCATGTCACAGGAAAGGACCATAGTCTTCTGTATTTGGAAATCTCTCTATAAATGTCTCCATAAGGCCTGGTAGAAGGAGGATGCCCTCATATACAATTGTGCTGTTCTTAAAATCGTTAGTCCTCACTGTTGTTTGACTTTAAACTTGTAACATGTGCCGAATTTTCTAGTTAATATGTGGGAATTAAAGCAGCAGTGTCTAACAAAGAACAAGATAGGCCTTCTCCAGTTTAATTGATAAGCACTGTGATTTGAATAGGAATAGAAACCTCTGGGGACAGAAAAGGTCACAGAATGTCATCAAGTGCAGATTCTCAGAGGAAGAGGAAGACACAGCTAGGTGGAAACTTACAGGGTGAATAGAAGGATGTGACAAGTTCCAGACAGTAGCCAGACATGCAGAATTGTTTACAGGATATGGTAAGTTATAGAGATATTGGCTGTTGAATAGAACTCACCAAGAACAGTAGGTCAGAAGTGGCAGAAAGTATATAAGGAACTGGAGAATGATCAAAGCCAGATCAAGAGGGCCTTGAAAAGTGGGCCAAGAGTTTGCAGTTCCTCCTGGAAGCATGAGAGAGCTATCAAAGTTCTTAAATTAGGAAGCAATCATATCCGTTTTACAGTTTAGAACCACAGATGACTCTGGATGTAGATAATGAAAAGGGATCACAGAGTTGAAGACTAAGACAAACACATTTAGATGCTGCAGTGACTTTGTCTTAACCCCAAGGCCATGTTAGAATGGTCTAAATGGAGGAGGAAGTGGCAAACTCAGAGAGAAGCAAGAGTGTCAATTTAAGTCACTGTTAAGGCTTATGGATTGATTGTAGTTGAGGAATAGAGTGGGGATGAGATTCTTGTTCAGGCATCTGAGTAAATAAAATATGCCTGGCTTAGTGCAGAATTGTATGTCCTGCATGGTGTTAGCCTAGGCCAAGTGTTGAATGGCTAGGCAGTGTGTGCTTCAACTGACACATGGTATGAGCACAGGAAAGATGTTCACAGAGGTTACACTATGCTCAGAAGAAAGCTCTGCGTTTCTCAGATCTAGTGATAGCTCCAGACATGTTACACATGAGAAGATTTTGGTGAGATCGTCAGAACTCTTTGTGCAATCACAATGTCACATAAGCCAACATCTGTAGCTTTTCTTTTATTCCCACAACCTGTTTATCATATGTACTTTCTTCAGCAGACTATTTCTCTTGAAGTCTCTCAAGCAACTGTTCTTGGGATATTTTTGTACTGAAAAGAAAGTTGCCAGTGTGGTTTTAGTAGTCATCACCACTCTCAGGTTGTATTCTTCTCTTTTTTTTGTATGTTTTCTGTCCCAATTAAGAGTCACATGTTGAAGTATTACTCCCCAAAGTCTGGGGTTAACAGGTCAGGATGTGGGTGGACCACAAGAAGAGCTGTCAGAAATGAGAAGCCCTTCTTTATACAAAAACTAAATGGACTGAGAAAGAAATTAGTGAAACAACCCCCTTCACAATAGCCACAAACAATATAAAATATCTGGGGGTAACTCTAACCAAGCTAATGAAAGACCTGTAGGACAAGAACTTCAAGTCCTTGAAGAAAGAAATTGAAGAGGCCATCAGAAGATGGAAAGATCTCCCATGCTCATGGAAATGTAGGATCAACATAATAGAAATGGCCATCCTACCAAAAGCAATATAGCTCTGCCTCGGGACCCAGCCATACCACTTCTGGGTATACACCCAAATGACTACTCACCATATCACAAGGAAGTTTCCTCATCTATGTTCATAGCAGCCTTATTTGTAATAGCTAGAAACTGGAAACAACCCAGATGTCCCTCAACTGAGGAATGGATTAAAAAAATCTGTGATAAATCTACACAATGGAATACTACTCAGCTATCAGAAACAATGAAATCATGCAATTTGCAGCCAAATGGATGGAACTAGAGAAGCTCATACTGAGTGAGCTAACCCAGACTCAGAAGGATGCACATGACATCTATTCACTTATAATGGATTTTATCCATACAGTACAGGATAACTATACTACAACCAACGCACCAATGGGAACAGGAACATAGACTTTATTTCCTGTCAATGAGATACTTTGCCCTGGTGGTGCTGCCTTGTAGGCCCCCAGTGTATGAGGAGGCTCTTGGCCCTCATATGACTGCTAAACTGGGGCGGGGGACTAATATGTAGGGACATTGCACTCTGGAAGATTGGGATGAAAGAGTTAGGGGGTAGAGGGTGGGAGGGCGGGACTGGGAGGGGTGGAAAGAGGACACTGTGATGGGGATGTAACCTGAAGTAAAAAATAAGTATTAAAAAAAAAGAAATGAGAAATGAGAGCAGTATTCTTACAAAAGGGATTCAGGGAAAAGTATTTACCTTGTGCACGTGCACCAAGTGTGATGTTAATGCTACCATACTGTTTGAAAACAACTTCCAATTGTCACTGTATTGAACCTCTATGAGTAACTATGAAGAGAATAATCTTATGATAGTGAGAAGTGAAGTCTTTGTACATAAGGAAAATTAAGCAAGGTAGACAAAGCAGAATCCTTCCTGATTAAACAAAATGCTAGTAAATTTCTAAGAGAAAGTTCAGAAGAGACACATTCAGACATGTGCCCTCTATCTCTTGCCTAGTATGCATAGCTGGGGTGGTCAATTTACTAAGAAAAAGTTAACTTTAGGTTCTATTTTGAGGTTTCCAGTTGGCCATGTTTCCTTGGACCTTTGGCAGCATAACATAACAGAAATTAATGGCTGAGAAAACTTTTCTCATGACAAGAGAATGCACAGTGAGCCAGAATCTATGGTCCCACTATCATCACAACTCAAGGGCATTCACCCCTTCACCAGACTTCCTATGAGGGCATGAAAACCAAGGGTTTTTTTCCAGCATTTATTTATTTACTCAAGTTACATCTCAATTTCACTTCCTGTTTATTCAGATATATTTATCCTTCTCAGGTCTCTGATGTGGTTGAAGACTACATAGTTATAGTCTCACAGTTAAGTTTTAAGTTGTTTAGGAATTAAAAGGATGCTCTGGGTCTAAGAAGATGTTTTTAAGTTGCATCCTAATGCAGGTTAGGATGGAAAACCAAGTTTTAAGGCAAGAAACTTTGGAGAACACTCATTATGTGATACAGAGCTTTGTGAGCCAACAAGAAGCCTGTGACACATGAATCCTCTTAAACAAGGACTAGAGCTGTGAGTTTGGGAATATCTCTTTTCCTTATAATTACTCATCTACCCCCTCACTCTTTTCTTTTCTTTTTTTGTTTGTTCGTTTGTTTTTTTATTTTTCTTTCTAGAAATGCTTGTTATATTTCCTTTTGACAGGGATATTAGAAGAACTCTCAGTGCTGACAGGGTACACTTAAATTCCATGCCAGTTCCATTCACATTGCTGACCTCCTCTGCCCTCCTTTGACTCAGTGTTGTCAGTAAATATCTCTATGCAGTTTCTGAGATAATTTTTTTATGACTCGGTGTTTTCTTTTTAACCACAACCACAGATACAACAAATCTTGCCACAATGTCACCAAAATAGATTCCTCAAATGTCCATTTTCACCACCTAGACATTCAGCATAGCAGTCCAGTTGTCATTGGTTAGTCACTCACTGCTGTGCTACCTCCTGCAGCTCAATTAATGCCGATCTGCTGTGCATACAGCAGTGTTCTTTTAAAATAAACAGTGCAGTTTGTTAGCTCTCTCCTCAAGCTTCTCCATGCCATCCTTTATCTACCAGCAATGGGATTATTTGCACTTTATTTTCCATACTGGGGGTGGAACATAGCCTAGAAGTCCCTGTAACATTTGTTCATCAATATAGGATAGTCTGACCCTAGATTCACCTTTGAAACATTGACCATATCCCTCGTCTTCAAACTCTCCTTTTTACTTTACCTCTTTCACAATTCTTTGTTTCAGGATCTTAAAGTTATTCATTTTCATATCGTATTGAGGACTTTGATTAAATCAGTCAGAAATACACACACACATACACAGAGAGGGGGGAGGGAGAGGGAGGGAGGAAGGGAGGAGAGAAGGGAAGAGGGAGCACAGAGGGTGGGTTGGCTGAACAAGTCCTCACTGTGCAAAGTAAACCATTAAGCAGGGAAGATTATGAGTCCATAACTCCAAAGGTATGAAGCTGTCGCCTTTAGTGGCACTTCTCTTATCTCTCAGGGAAGCTATATTCCTGATTTAAAGGCTCTAGGGTTAACTAACCAAGTCATTCCTAAATAGACATTCTAACTTGAAGTCAGCTGATTAATGAGTTTTATTTCACCTGCAAAAATTTCTTCAAATGATATCTACATCATTGTTTGATTAAATAACTGGAAATCGCATCCCACCTATAATGGCATGTCAAACATCCTCACTGTCACTTATTTAGAAATGGTTTTCATATTCGTCATAGCCATGTTAAGACCCTGTCAGTCATCTTACACTTTATTCCTATAAACTACAGCATTCTGTTCACAGCATATGTCACAAGTTGAAATTATTAACTAACTTTAATACACCATACAACCTCCACACAGTACAATTATAGAAAGAGTTTCATTAGTTCTTTAGTATTTTGATCCATTTTTCTGAGGATCATGAATGACTACATGAATGAACAAAAAGTCCTTTTGGGGTGGAGGTCTTCAGGTTGGAATATAATTACCAATTCAGAACTGTGTTCTCAGTGATTGACAGAGAGGAAGATCAGAACTTCTAATAAGGACTTGGTTTGAAAGGAGTTACCGGATATCGTTTAGCAAGCCAAATTATAATGAAAGTATTGGTCAACATTTACAGAATTCTCTACATAGCAGCATTAGGATAACCTAAGCTGCATAGGAAGACCCTGCATGCAAAAACAAGTAGGGGATTCCATGCCATGACATCGAGCTCTAACACTGCAGGATAAATTAATGAAAGGATACTTGGTGGAAAACACAAACAAACAATAAGTTAGGTATGAACTTGAATTACCTACCTGCATTCCTAGAGACGGAGGATGCCAAGCGGATGTCATCCCTTTCTAGGTCTGTCTTGACAACTTAAAGTGATCCTGTCTTAAACTCAAAAGTCTCATGTTTGAGAATATTGCCATATGATAGACTGTTTGCCTAACATGTCCAGTTTCCATCCTTGGTACGGAAAATAAAATGTGAGCAATCCTTTTGTCAATATAGTTTCTGCTTCTCAGTCTCCTGTCACAGCAAAGATGAGACAGCTTCTCAGTCTCTCTGTTGTGTTTAGAGAGCACAGCCCACATGTTTCTGAAAAGAGTGGATTGAACTGCACCTTGCCTTGGCTGACTCCTAGGTAACACACATCTACACCCTCTGATGTAGTAAGCATGAAGTAAGAGGTATGGAGGACACAAAACACGGCTTTTTTATTTAAATCTTTCCCTCTTTTTTTTTTTTTTTGGTTTTTTGAGATAGGGTTTCTCTGTGTAATAGCCCTGGCTGTCCTGGACTCACTTTTTAGACAAGGCTGGCCTTGAACTCACAGAGATCCACCTGCCTCTGCCTCCCAAGTACTGGGATTAAAGGTGTGTGCCATCACACCCTAACTCTTATTTTTTGAAGTTATTAAGCACATTGCCTGTCCAAATCTTAAATTAGATTTTTGATTAACATTTGCTAAATAAATAAACAAAGTAACAAGCCCATTTTCAATATTTGTCTTTTCACATGAGCTCTATTCAAACTATTGCTCTTCTGGGAAGTTAGAATGTAGAAAATCCAAACCCAAAGTAAAGAAAACACACAAATTTTGAGTCCCTTGTAAGGAGAAGGGCTTCAGATATGCTGAAACCTGATAATGTATCCACTGAGTATCGAGGTGAATAGAAGGTGATTTTTCACAAAGAACACAATGTGGAACTTGGAAAAGCCATTCTCTCTGTCTCTCTCTCTCTCTCTCTCTCTCTCTCTCTCTCTCTGTGTGTGTGTGTGTGTGCTCTGAACCTCATTCTTGTCTGCCACTTCTTGTCCTCATTCAGATCCACCATATTAATGATTTTCATGCTTAAGCAAGAAATATGCTTCATTTAGGAAATAACACATATACTTTCATCATATGAAGGAAGAAGAACATGATGTGAAAACTTAGACCTTTTTGAATGTCTCAAGTAGAAGTTACAGAATGAGACCCTAACTTGGCCTTAAACACTGTTTCTATCAGCTTAGTTCCATGTCTAACTGTGTTTCATACAGCCCACTTCTTGTTAAAAGCATTCATTAACTGATAATTGTACATACAGTGCTTCATCATTGGTATCTAACTTGTGGTAGACTGGGTTATATCTGCATCTTGCAGTTTCTATGCTGTAGCTATTTCCTCTGAACTGAAATGTTCTATTAAGGCTCTGAAAACTTACAAAAGATGTAAGTCATTAGAAACCCCCTGAAACATTCATATTCACAGGCCTCCTTCCTAGAATTTATATAGGCAATAACAATAATAAATAACAACAACAATAATAATAATGATAATAAATTACCTGGGGGAGGAGACTCTCAGAATAAGTTGTTTATAAGTTGTATAGGAGCCTCAGATGTGCAGCATTCCTGCATTCTCTCTGATTTGGGGGTGCACTTTTCAATGGTGCAGCTGCCCCTACTCAACTGTACTCCTATAAGCAAGCCATCATTTACACTCCTATAAGTGACCCTCAAAGAACAATCACTGATTCACTTGGCTAGACTTGGGTGGAATCATGTCTTTGGACTATTGTCTATTGGTTGTTTCTTCAAGCCTCTCCAGAAAAAGTTACATGATATTCTGGTACACATAGGAATTATTAAAATTTTATGTTTTTATATAAAAATCTAAAGAAGGAAATGAAAGAGAGCAAGGTGAGGGAAATATATAAACTGATGGTAAAAATATTTTTAAAATCACCACCAATTTTTTTCCAACTGAAACAATTACCTCTATAGCTAATCATCTTCACTCATGTTTTGGTATCTGAATAGAATTGGCTGTATGGGAATACTCACTTTCACAGGCAATACAAAATTTTCATTGTTCCATTTAGTAGGTACTGATTCTATGGCTGTTAAAATTATTCTACACATATCACACACTTCACATTCTTAGCTGGTAAGGTCTGGACAACTTTCACAATAATGTCACAATCTCATTCTATATTAGAGATAGTGTCATCACAGTATTGGCCACAGTTTGGAAAACCAATTATTTTATATACTTCTCAGAGATATGGAGGGTAATTAATGCTGGTGTTTAAACAGTGATATGTAAGCGAAGACATAAAACAAGTAATAGAAGGATGCTGCAGAAAGACAAGACAGAATCTTTCCTTATGCCAGAGACATTTTTTCTCATTATTAACAATTCTCCACTTCTGATTTCTCTCACCTTTATTACATTTTTCTTTTGCAGGTATCTTTAGTACCTTATTAAAACTACAACCATTTTAGTGCAGAATACCAGGACAGTGATAAAGTCTCACTGGAAAAGAAATACAATGCAAAATTCAGGGCCAGTATTTCAGGCAAGGCATTAAGCATGGAAATTCTGACATGTCTTAGGAGTAAAAGGGAGGAGGTATTTAATGTCCAAGGAATCAGGTTGCAGCAAGGTTTTTATGAAAGAAGGTAGGCATTTCGGAATGTTAGAAATATTTGAAGAAGTGGAGATACACTTGAAACAAAATTTAAGAACCTGTCTATAATTAATCTGCACCCTTGATTTACAGGAAAGCTTTTAGGAATATCCAAATTGTTCACAATTCTCCCATTGTTAGTTACTGTGAAGTTGGACCAGGAGCTGAAGAGCTCTGTAGGATTTATACACAATTAATTTTCCTGATATTTGCATATTATTTTAAGTTCTTGACTCAGTGGATTTATTTAGAGTAAAGAATTCAAACTTTAAAATAAAATAAGTTTTTTTGTTTTTTGTTTTTTTAAGAAAGCAGAGATATCTATGTGACATGACGTATTTAGGCTTTTATTTAGAAAATCTCATCAAAGAGTTGTATTACATTTCAGATCTGCTTAGCAGTTAGATATTCCAAGCAAAGGATTTTCACTAGAAAGAGAATGCATTCACTCTAAAGACAACAATGCATAAAATTAGAGAAAAATAAGGGTTTTCTTTTATTGTATGTTGAATAACAAAATTTGAATAAAAAACTAGAGCAAATTAGCATGTACTGGATAAAATTAAAATTGATATCACACTAGTGACAAACAATGCATGCATACACAAATGTATTCACATCATAAATTCAGTTAACAACCGAATTTATGATAAAACAGCTGATATAACAGAATAAAATTGAAAGTTACATGAACAAGACAGATTATGTACTTCTTTTCTTTTCTTGAAGCATTGATATGTAGACTTGGGGTCACACAGTGAAGCTCTGTACCCCTGACCTGCACCTCTGCCTTTCTGTCTCCTTCTCTCTCTCTCCCCTCCCACTTCTCTCTCTGTCTCTCTGTGTGTCTGTGTGTGTTTAACTGTTTGAATTCTCTTTTGTCTTCGAAAATCACTTGATATCTTCTCATTGATTTGTCTCATTCATTTTTACAAGAAGGTAGATTGACCTGCTCACAGCGATAATAACAAAGATATTGCTAAGTGACTATGAACTTTGTGCAACCAGACTCATCATTCAGAATCTTGAGACTAGTTGCAGAAGTTGGAGTTTGTCAACACTGAGGTCTTTCACATCCTTGAAAATCAACAAGGAAGATTTTTTACTGAAATATAACTAAAACTTATCTTTTGGTGATTATGTGTGATATCATTTCTTCCTTTGGGGTATTCAGCCAGCTCTTATCCTAGAGAACAATAACTAGAAATCAATGACCAATAGGAAACTTTCAAAGTATATTTGTTAAAAATTTTAGGTGGAAAAGCTTTCAGAGAGAGATAATAACATTCAGTTTTTTATGCCTAATATTCATATAGTTCTTTGTATACTAAATGATTATAAAAAATGCGTGCATGTGTCCTGGTATAATTTGAACTGAACTAATTTTCTACACAAAGAATTACACTTTCAGAATAATCAATAAGACACTGTCAACAGTTATATTTGAACATGGTTCTTACTATGCATTTCCTTTGAAATCTCAAGGACAGAAACTATAGCCCAAACTAATTAGGGACAGTATATTGTTTTCTGTCATGTTTCCTTCTTTATGATCTGTGTATGCTATTTATGCATTTGCTAGACATACACTTCCAAAGGCCCATCAATCTGTCATGTTTATTGTAGTGAATAAAATAATTAAAAGATAATTTCATTGTCCCATAACAAATACACACAGCACAATAGAAAATGCTCTGTGAAATCTATTTAAATAAATGAAGATGGAACACTTCCTAACGGAGTAGACATAGCACTCGAATTCAGTCTAACAGCTAGGCAGAGATTTTCTACAGATAGCAGGAAAAGAGTAGTGTCGTAAGACAAAAAGAATAGAGGAATCTGTGGAACCATCAATGTAACATAGGATTCTTGAGGACATGAGTTGCATCAAACTCATTACTAGACAGTAAAGTAAGCAGATATGACTTACATTTTCTTGTTTGGGGTCATTTCAAACATTCTTTAAATGAAATATTGAGTCTGTTGGGTTTTTTTCTCCCTTTTCATTTCTGATTTTGTTGACTTGGTTTTTTCTCCTCTGCCTTTTAGTTAATTTGGCTAAGGGTTTGTCTATTTTGTTGATTTTCTCAAAGAATAAACTCTTGGTTTTATTGATTCTTTGTAATGTTCTTTTTGTTTCTAAGTTGCTAATTTCAGCCCTAAGTTTGATGATTTCCTGCCTTCTGCTCCTCTTGGGAGTGTTTGTTTCTTTTTTTTTTTTTTTTCCAGTTCTTCCAGTTCTCCTGTTAATTTGCTAATATGGGCTGTCACAATTTTCTTTTTAAAGGCACTTAATGCTATGAACTTTCCTTGTAGCACAGCTTTCATTGTGTCCCATGGTTTTGGGTATGTTGTGCCTTCATTTTTGTTGGATTTATTTTTATATAAGTTAATTCAACAGTGAGAAACAGCTGCCAACTTTCAGGAACCTCTTAATATTTGAGATTAGAAAATCCTCATGTTTCCAACAATGGATTATCTATCATCTATCAGTCCTTCTTTCTTTTGTTCTTTTCTTCTACTTCCCTAATCCTACCTATCACCTGTTTCTGCCTTTTCCTCTGTTTTTGTATCTATCCAATCTCTCTCCCCTACCTACCCTACCTCCCCAACAATCCTCACTGTCCTTCATATGAAATTACAAGTTACTGTGCAACCACCCCCCAAAAAATTACTTAAAAGAAAAAAAATATTGAGTCAATTCAGCCCTGGCACTGGAAGTCTTGTTTGGTGAGAAGAGATGGCCAGTAGGGACTCCATATCTCCCATTATTGGAAGACTCATTAGGATCACCCTCATATATTTAGGATGTTTCCCTTGTACTAAATTTCCATATCATCCTCCAAATGTCCCCCGATCCAAACTGTTTTGTCTCTCTATACTACCTCTCTTAACCCTCTTTTCCCTTCCTCCTCCCTCCCCATCTGATCCTCCCATTCCCATCCCTACTTGCCCCTAGTCTTCCCATAAAAATCTATTCACTTTCCCTTTCTAGCAATATTCATGTGTGCCTTCTGCCAAGTCTCTTCCTCTATATCTAACCTCTTTGGGTCTATGGATTGTAGATGGTTATTATTTATTTAATGACTAATATACAAATATAAGGGAATGTATAACATATTTATCTTTCTGTTTCTGGGTTAACTCAATCAAGATGGTTTTTCTCTAGTTCCATCCCTTTGGCTATAATTTTCATGATATCATTTTTTTTCTAACAACTAAATACTCTATTGTGTAAATATACCACATTTTCTTTATCTATTCTTCTATTGAGGGACATCTAGGTTGCTTCCAGTTTCAGATTATTATGAATAGGGCAACAAAGAACATGGTTGAGGAAGTGTCCTTGCATAGAACCAAGTATCCATTGGGTATATTTCCAAGAGTGGTATAGGTGGATCTTAAGGTAGATTAATTTCCAACATTCTGAGCAAATTCCATATTGCATTTAATTAAGTTGTTGGTCAAGGGGGTCTCAGGAAGATCTCCAAACAACCCAGGCTTTTTCTAAGACAGTGGGTTGCTCTCCACACACTGACAATGGGGCCCCATTACAAAAACAACACTCACTCATGGAACATGGAGAAGTAGAACTGGTTCCCATATGAAACCTTCAGGTCTATGTTCTCTTGCCTTTGGTGAGGAAAGGTAGCCTTCAAGCTACCAAAAGTGAAACATAAACACCAACCCAACCCCAAAACGTTTGACCTAATATTTGTCCTGGCTGCAAAATATATTAGGGAGATGGTTGCACAGAACATGTGGGAGTAGTTAACCAATGTCTGATTTGACATAAGTCACACTCCATGAGACTGAAACTGAAACTGCTTGGTTGACCAAGAGACAGAAACTGGATTGCCCAGAGATCTCAGGTAAATCCAAACACAACCGGTCTAAAAGAAAAAGAAATAAATAAAAAGGAGGGGGGGGGATATCAATAAAATGACTCTTAATGATATTCTGCTATACTCATAGATAAGTGCCTTGTGTAGTCATCATCAGAGAGGCTTCCATTTACAGAAGATGTACACAAAAATAGACATACAGAGACATACAGCAGTCAGTCATTATTCAGTGAGAGAGAGCGATAGAGAGATCTCAGAACACCCATATCTAAATGGGTTCTCTTCACCAAATCCTTCAGAATTCAGAGAACCCCATGGAAGAGGAAGCAGAATAAGTGTCAGAGCCAAAGGAGATGGTAGACATAACAAAAACAAGTCTCTTTGAATCAAAAACACAAGGCTTATATAAACTCAGGGGAACTGAAGCAGCAATAACAGGCCCTACAAGGGTCTGCATCAGGTCTTCTGTGTATATATTATAGCTTTTGGCTTAGTATGCTTATGGGAATTCCAAGTGTGTGAATGAGTTGGTCTCTGATACTTGTGCCTGCACTTGAGGTTTTTTTTTTTTCACTTCTGTTGGGTGGCCTTGTCCAGACTTGATGTGATTTTTTTTTGTTTATCTTATTATATATCATTATGTAAAAACAATATTGAGTCAATTGCAATATTCCATAAATTAAAAGCAATAGTTACATACAGATAGAATAATCTAGTGTTATAATTAAACACACACTAATACACAAAAAAAACCACACACACAACAAAAAAGATTTTTATCAATGTTATACAGAATTTCTAGATACATATCTATGAGATGCTAAAATGGGAAAGAGGGCTAAGCAGGAACTGAGAGGACTGTGAATGAACTTTGAGAATGCATAGTATCCACAGTCAACAACACAGTTGGGCTTTGTAAGAGTAATATGGAAAAGCAGAGTTTCTTTGTGGCAGAATTTTAGAGCATTAAAAGAAATCAACTAATTTTGCCCAGGGGAAACCATTTGTATCATTTAAAATGTCAATGTGCCACTCATTATGTTTCCTGGACTTATTCCTAGCTTTCTAGCACAGCAGAGAACATCGTTCCTGCATTTCCTTCTCAAGGACCAGCATGACGTTTGTAACTTGGAGCATTAGAGCTTGCTTAAAGGCACAGGACTTAATCCCACCTTTGAGTGTACAATCAGGCCATTCTAATGCAGAACCTCATAGTGGTCCTGAGGGTCACTTGCTGTCTATGCCTTTGTTCTGCTGATCCAGCACTTAGATTTTTCATTTCCATTGTAAAACCAATAAATCAGTATATGTAGCCTGAGGAGTTTTAACCTCTTGAGATGCAATCTAATTGCTCCAACAGAGTGACTCCTGAAAATTGATCTCCACATGGCTGTGAGAGGGGAAGAACTTCCATGAATCTAAAGAAAATGGATCACTGATTTATATAGGATAATGCTAAGTGGATCTTGAATAATTGAGCAACACTGTTTTACTTAGAAGGATCTGACCCTGGTTATACCAAATAGGGCAGGATGTTGTCTACTAGTAACTCTGACTAACTGGCATATGGTACAATTGCATACAAGAGGAAATGTTTTCATTTTCTTTTATCTGGTTTTAGTTTTTCAGTCTGGAAATAAGATAGACTAACAAGAGATTATCCAAAGGAAAAAAATCAAAATTTGAATATACATATGGGGTTACTCATTGATCAATAACTCAAGAAATGGTTAAAAATTATGCTATACAGTATCAAAAAGTGTCAGTGAAATTTTCACAAACAGGCTGAGATGAAGGTCTAGAAGCTTCAAAATGCAGGAATATAAATACCTAAAAGAATTAGTGCTATATAATAGCTAGTTTTAATAGCTTGCTATGGACATCCCTCTTGTGTTAGGACTGGGTTCTTAAGAGGGTAGAGCTGCTTCCATAGATTAACTTCTACTTTCATGCTAGAAAAAAGGATATGGGGTTACCCTAAGCATATGGAGGAGGTAGGAATGCTTTTCTTACATCTGTTTTTTCTCAACTGCTTACTCACAACCATCTGTGTATACTTTAGAATGGCCTGTCCTGTTGCCTCTTGTTCCTTCAGCAATGGGATCAATGTGCTTGCTGACATATTATTTCACAGTTAACCTTCATGACAGTAAAAGTGTTTACTATCTCTGATCAATGTGAAAAGAGGTACAGAATGTATCTACAATTCCTGGAACACTTCTCTTTGTACTTTGTATAGCACTCTATTGTTTGTTTTTATTGCTTTTTAAACAACATGTCTTTGTCCTGATCTAACTGACTTATACTAATTACTGCTATGAAATTTCCCCACAATTGGGTCTTTGAATAAACGACACGTGTTTTGACATATTATTTTCATCTTTCAGAGTGTTTCAGAATGAGCAATGTAATTTGCCAATGTATAATTTCTTAACCCTCTTCGCATCAATTCTCTCCTCTTTTTGTAGATAACCCTCACAATAGAGGCTTTGAATTTTCATTTCTAGAAAAGGAAGTGGGGAGAGACAGAGAGAGGATGCCTGAGAGAGACAGACTGAGAGAGAGAGAACATGGCATGGCATGCAGCTGAGTAGGTATCGACAGGAATAGGAAGTAGTTGAGAGATGGGAAAGAATGGGACAAAAATGATAAAAATATAAAATTCTCATGAATAAGTTTGAAAATGAAATTTCATTTTTCTATTTCTACATGAACATTAGGAGAACAGAGAACTCTTCACAGCCTACTTTGGTCTGATGAAGCAATATTAACCTAGTTAACTTAACCAGACAAAAATTATTTAACTTACATCGCCCTGGAGTCTGTGTTCTTTAGGCAAAAGTATTATATATACATAGAAGAAGCATGACTTTATGGCTTTACTATGCCCTCCAGCCATAGGTTAACAAACTGGCTTTTTAGCTTCATTGATCAGAATCAGGTGACCATGATTTCAATGGACTAATTATGGATTTCACATCAAAGAAAAACCAGTGAATTGTAACTGCTGAAATCATCAAGTAATGTCTGAAGCTTACGAACATGAGGAATCAATCAGGGATTGATTCTAAGAATACTTTTGTCCCCTTTCTTACAGATTTTAGCACCAATTTCTCCCTTCTTCCTCTGCTGAATGCCATATAAAATGTAATCTGAGCATGCTGTGCTAAACTGGCAAAACAGTTGCTTCCTATTTCCATGCCTCTATAGAATAGAATACAACTTTCCCCATTGTAAGTTGGATCATTGGCAACAATCCTTGCCTTCAGCGCTTTGTGTTGTTATGAATAGAAAATAATAATTGCTTCTTTCTGTTGTTATCACCAGCTTATGTAATGTTCAAATGCAATGACTGCTAAAAAAAAAAAAACAAAAACAAAAAACAAATGGGTAAATGGGTAAAGGGAATTGAAAAATGAAACCAGTCATTAAAAGAGAGTGGTGAGCAAGTCCATCAAGACCAGCTGCAATACATTAAATTAGAGTTAATTGTTCCAAAGTTTTCTTCAAAATTCTTAAGGGGGAGTTGTTAGCATGTTAAAGAGGAAAGGTCACAAGCTGTGCTAGGCATTTTGAATTTTTCCAAACTTCTCTACATTCATTCTTGTTTCTCATGTTCACTGTTGCTTCCAGGGATAGAACAGCAAGAATTAGAACTCCCTTTGCTACTCCATGTACCAGTCCTTGGTTGTAAAGCCCTTGTGTATGGCTTGTGCCTTTGATGTTGCTCTGTAATGGTGGAATGGACTTTCAAGGGAGGAGACCAGAAAGGTTGAATAACAAATTCTTCAAGTCACTTTGCTCATTTGTTGTTGTTGTTGTTGCCATACATGTGGAGAATATTTAAAGCTGTGCCTGTGACCACGCCGAGGCCATAGCAGGACTCTGGATATCTTCTTGTACCTGACTCTCTATCTTTTTATTTTGGGATGGAGTCTCTCACTGAACTGGAAGTTCACTGGTTTTTCTGCTAGGCTGTTGAACACTCAAAGAACTGGTAGTTTTGAATCAGCACCAGGCAAGTACTTACACAACAAAAATAGATAAACACCACAAACCAGTTCCTCTATCCCATGTCAGAAAACCTTCCCTCCCTAACTATCTAGTCATCCTGAAGCAGGACTAGGTAAAGCAATGGTGTCGGCCATCTTGGCATTATGCTTCTTAATATTATTTAATGAGCTCAGTAGGGTTGCCACCTAGGAAATCGCTTAAAGGTCCCAAAAAGACAATAATAGAATACTCAAACAAAAGGTAAAACAATGACAATAACAAAATAATAATAATAACAAATAAAAGACCTAAAATTTGACTAAAATAGTAGCTAACTGTTCATGACTGCTATAAGCCATTTGCTACATTTTGAATTCCAAATCCATGTTGAAGCATAATCTCCAATGCCATAGTAGTTTTTTTAATTATTGGGAATACTAGAGATTGAATTCAGGGCCTTAACTCAGTCTAACAACTGTTGTATCTTCATATATCTTCTGATTTTCTGAACGTCTGTGGGTCCTTGAGCAATTTTGGGTTACAGATATGCTTAGGTGTGAATATTTACATGATATGTGACCACTGGAGATTTCAGACTACAGGTAACATCTTCATGCTACTTATGATGTGCATTCTGATATCTCATAAAAACACATGACATAATCACTATTTCTTTACATATTATACATGAAAATAGCACAAATATAAAGAATGAGATATAGGTCACTTAATTGCATTGCCTAGAATTCCCACCCAGAAAGTCTGGAACCAGACGTTGTGTGAAGAAGGTGTGACTCCTGGGCTAAGAGCTCAGTCAGTACAGCAATGTTTTTCTTGTGGCTGTCATGTTGACACTATGAAAACTGCTCCTGGTGTAGAGTGTCTAGCCAAGTGCTGTTTTAACTATAATGAATTATACATTATATAATCTCTCTCTCATTCACAATGAATATCAGTGTATTTTGACATTTATATCAACTTCTGTGATTATGATGGCCACTTATAAAAATATGAATTGAATTTAATTCAGTTTGACTTAATAGATGATTAATATAACATTAAAACTACACACTCTATTAACAAGCGTAATGGAAAAATGTTCAACCTATATGTCACACATCATTGCAACAGAAAATAAAGGCATAACTTTCCGGTTTGAGACATTTGGAGATCAGAGCAACACATATAGAATCATACTTCAGGACTGAGGGCTGAGCCACTCTGCCGTCTCTGTGTAACCTACAGATTCCTATGGAAAGAACATGAGACACAACAATACGATGCCAGTAAGAAATAAGATATAAATTGTCACATTAATAGAATACACTTCTTTTTTTTTTATAGAATTCTACCCAAGCTAGAAAATATAACATATAACAAGATTTGAAAACGAAAGTTGGTTCTGCAGGAAACAGAAAGAAAAGAGTTCTGACTAGATAAGAAGTGAATGAGTCATTACACAGAACCTGAGTAATTGGAAAAGAAAGGTGTGTAACTCAAGAAGAAAGCAGAAGTACAAATGCAATGTCCAGCTGAGAATGTAAGGGAAGATTTTAAATTAGAAATTGTAGACAAGCTAGGAGTTATTTCTGGGATCAAAAATAAGGAGAATGACAGCACTGAAAACTCTGGAATTAAATACATTGAAAATTCAGAAATTAAATCCTGAAACAGATTAAATGCAGTGACTAATAGTGTTTAGTAGTTCCACTGAGACATTTTACTTTAACATTAGGTTATCTTCAATTGTTTTGACTAAATTTAACTTCTGTTTGAATGGAAAATGTCATAAAATTATTGGATTTAAAGACTGTCATTGGCCTCTTAATTGGTCTCCATATAAATGGGACAATCAGAGAGCTACTGAATGAGGTATGTGCGGTGAACAGTGGCCACAATGAATTTGAGATGATGCAATAAAACATTTCACAATAGCAAAGAAATTGATCTGGTGGATTCTTTAGGCATAAAAGTATATGCAGGAGGATAAACCCTACAGAGCATCCCCAGGAAGAGAAATCCTAGAGGAATCAACATCTTTCATGTTAAAGATGAATGATTTTATTATTCAACAAGGGTGTTATTAGCCAAATTGATAGCAAAAGGCAAGAATGGGATCCAATAATATATGACAAAATTGAATTTTATTTCTTTATAGTCATAAATATTCATTGGTTAGACCAAAGGCATAATGTATCAGAATGAATTATCAATTTCAGCATCTCTCCTCCATTTTGTTTTAACACTGTCTGTAATGCTTAGATTATAGAGTGACCACAGTGTCAAAATATGGGATGAGTTCATCATCTAGAGATGAAGCCTTGTGAAATTCTCCCCATCTCTCTTGGCATATTAACTGGTGGAGTCATCACGCTGGTCTTGGTTAGGCATGCATTTTGGTGTAATTTCGTAAGTAGAGATCCCTGTCACATCTAGAAGATACTCTCTTAGCAGGAGTTCTAGTCTCTTGCTCTTACAGACTTTTCGCCAACTTCCACAACGTTCCCTGAACCTTTGATGTTATAGATGTACTAATTGAGATAGACATCCAGAAGTCCCTTTTACTCTGCATTTTGACAAGTTGTGATAGCTTCCCTATGCTGTGAATTAAAAGTGGGAGGTAGAAGAGTGAAAATGATGTAAATAGTGTACTCTGGTATAAAACTCTCACAAAAAAAAAAAGACTCAGAAAGATGCACATGGTATCTATTCACTTATAGTCAGATTTTAGCCATATATTTCAGGATAACTATACTATAACCAATGAACCAAAAGAGACAGGAACATTGACTTTGTTACTTGTTAATGAGACACTTTGCCCTAGTGGTGTTGCCATGTAGACCCGCAGTACATGAGGAAGCTCTTAGCCCTCATGACTGCTGAACTGGGGCAGGGGACTGATATGTAGGGACACTCCACTCTGGAGGAGTGGGATAGAAGGGAGAGGGGGTAGAGGGTTGGAGGGTGGAACTGGGAAGGGTGGAAAGAGGGCACTGTGATGGAGAACTAACTTGAAGTAATAAATAAACATTTAAAAAATTATGGAAAGAGTAAGAAAAAATAAGATGGAGTGATTAATGTAGCTTTTTAAGAGTCTAGAACAAGAAATATAAAACATAATAACTGTCTATATCTCATCATCTAAAGCTCAGTCTCAATAATATGTCTGTAGAGGAATTGTAATCGAGCAACATGGCTGCTCTGATCACATCCAAAGATTTTCTACCAGTATGTGATTTGGTTAGAAGACAGACACCCCCCTTTAGTATATAGTTTACAACAATGTAGGTAAGGCTAGTTTATAGAAGAAAGAGCCATGTTTGAAAGTGATGTCTAATTGAGGGGTAGACAAAATAACAAATCAGAGAAAGAAGGGGTGAAGAAGATGAAGCAGAAGGAGGAAAGGGGAGGAAGAAGAACACTTCCTACACTACTCCAGCACCCACATTAAAACATTTTTGTGGTGGTGAGAACTTGTAGCCCCAACATTGGGAATGCAGAGACAGTAAAACCACTAGACCCCATGGCCCAGCCATCTTAGTCTCATGTGCAAACCCCAGGACTCAAAGAGACTGTCTCAAAAGAAGAAGAAGGAGGAGGAGGAGGAGGAGGAAGAGGAGGAGGATAGTGTCTGGGGGATGTCACCTTAGGGAGAATCAGCTGCTCAATTCATGTGTACCTCAACATACTAACCTACACACACACACACACACACACACACACACACACACACACATACACATACACATACGCACATATACACACATATACACACACACACATCACTGCTTTTTAGTTATCCTTAAAAGTCTTCATAATCACCAAAACAATGAAGTAGACATTGATATTTGCTAATAAGTGAGGACAAAACAATACTGAAAACAGCTTGCTTTCCTTTTCTTCCTCTCTTTCTTTTTCTTTTTCTTTCTTTCTTTTTTTTTTTTTTTAGAGCCACATGTAATTAGTTAAAGTTTTTCTTATGTGCATTGGCCTCTCCAATCCTTCAGATCTCATTCATAAATGAATCAGGCTACTATTAATTTTAGGCAGTAGCACTACTTCCAACCAGAAAAAAAATGTCTAATTGTACCTCATAGGAAAGGTTAACTAGAAGCAAATGAACCTAAGCAATTTTAAATACCAGCAGAAAAATATTAAGGGGAGGTGGCATTTAAAAATATGACAAGAGTCCTAATCAAAATACTTCAAGGATCTTTTAAATTTTTTCTTTTAAATAACAAAACTCCCTCATTCAGAGATTGCAGTTCTGGAGGAATAAGTTTCTAATGTTTAGGGAATCTTTCAATAAATATTATTTTTCTTAAAATATATATTAAATAAATAAATTTTTAATATTTAAATATTTGTATTTTAAACCTTTGAATTAGTTTTATTAAGGTAAAATTTTTATTTAATAATGTGTAATCTTTTTGAATAGAATGAGCTTGACAAATTTGGCAGGTTCATTCCTGTATATACTAGAGTCTAGTCTAGTAATTAGACTACTCTTTTCTTGTCTCTACTGAGTCCCTTTGTATGTGTATTTCATCCTCCACTCTTATGAGCCTCCGGGCCATGGGAAATTGTTATTTATTTTCTTCTGGAAAATTTGTTTTTCCTGAAGAATTATACATGAATGAATGAATGAATGAGAACATACCTAGTATTATTTTTTGTTTTTATTTTTATTTTATTTTTTAGGTTTGGTGACTTGGTTTGTATTTTAAGTTTGTGTGTGTGTGTGTGTGTGTGTGTGTGTGTGTGTGTGTGTGTGT
>CAJQZJ010033927.1:3640901-3663720 GCA_907164525.1 Lophiomys imhausi
TGTGTGTGTGTGTGTGTGTGTGTGTGTGTGTGTGTGTGTGTGTGTGTGTATTCAAGTGTGTGAGTATGGGTGCTCATATGACACAGTAGGTCAGGTAACAACCTCATGTATAAGTCAAACAGTCATCGCCTTCTACCTTGAGGTCTATCTATCTATCTATCTATCATCTATCACTGATTTACCTGTCTATCTATCTATCTCTCCCTCTCGCCCTCCTTCTCTCTTCTCTCTCTCTTCAGTACCCTTCTTTCCTTCTCTCTTTTTTTTTGGTTTTGGAAGGAGAGGAAAAAGAAGGTAGCCAGGAATCTAGTTGGAATGATATAAAGCTTGACTAGAACATGGACCAAATTAGCAACTCTAAACACAAAGTTTGAGCACTTTAATTTATTTATTCAGAGAGTCAAGAAAAACCAGGAAGGTTAGCTACAATATAGCCAGTGAGTATTGGCTGGAATTGAACCTCTGTTGCAGTTCATTCCTTCATGAACTGTCACCACTCATGGGCTCAAATACTTACAGAACAATTAACTAGATTAAAATGTGGACACAACCTGAAGATGCACACAGGACAAGTACTTACTAATGATATACAGTTTGGATATCATCTGATGGTTTTCTCCCACCATAAGAAGTTTAAGAACAAGACAGGGCTGTTTGCTCTCTGGAAACAACACACTTGTACATGTGGCTTGAGAGGAAGAGAGAGGTTGAAGGTTTGAACTTTAGCCAATATATATGTTTTTGAAAATGTTAGTGGCTAATGTGAGGTATTTCTTGGAAGGGAGAGTCTGTAATGGGATGTGGTAGGAAAGGCTACATTTACCTAGTAAGCCCATGACACATCCAAATGTTAGTATGTGAATAACGTCTCCTCATGTTTAAAGTCTGATCTAGAGGATTGTGTCACCTTGACCCTAAAAGTCTCCCCATCCCTGGAATACTTCCTTACACAATGTGTCCTCAGTGGCCACTGGCAGCTGCTTGTTCCAACTTGCACCATACATAACACTGGAACACCAGAAGAGACACTGAACAATCTAGTTCGCTTGCTAATTCTTTTCACATCTTTACAGACTGCCTTGTTTTAAAATCTGCTAGCATCTAGTCGATTGTCTCCCTGGGACAGACAGTGCTTTGATTCATCTAATCATGATGAACAAAACACTTCAGAGGAAAACAGGTAAAAACTGATCAAAGGCTCTCACAGAACCATTCATTCCCTGTACGAGCTCAAGCAGCATCCTAATAGTGCCTGTGCCGCTTTCAGATCTCCACTTGAAGAGAGACCATTTCAGTTCTGGGGGTTAATCCAGCACTCTCAGTAACAGTTGCTTGATGATGATGATCATGGAAGACACACAGGAACAGAACAAAAGCGGACAGGAAAGGAGCATTCTCAGCATCTTATATTTTTCCAGCAGGAAGCTTGGGCTTTTAGAAATCCCCTAATCCACTGCACTATGTCCATGCAAATTCTCATTTTGCATCTTTGCTTTTGAAACTATTTCTCCTTAATCCAGCAGGGAGGAATACATATATAAAAAGGGCAAGCCATCTGGGTTTCTACAATAAGGAATCTTACACATGGAATTTGCATAAGTTATTTATTCTTCCTTACTGAAAACATATAAATGCCTTGGGAGGAAGTTTGTGATTAACTTTGAAATATCTTGTGTAACTGTTCACAGCATTGGTGCCCTCTGTTCCCACAAAAATGAAAAGATCATGGAATGCCAAGATAATTTTCAGAGAAAACAAAATCTTTTTCTAATGACTGTAGATTCCTCTTAACCTTCATTTTTGGTTTTTATGGATTTCATTTTCTTCATTGGCCTGTGATATTTTCTCAAGTTGCTATTTGTACAATAATGTCAATTGTGATGCTTAAGAGTTTCTGGAGTCTCTCCCTGTGGATTATTTAGATTGGGACTTTTGCCTCCAGCTATCAGATCCTTGCCTTCCCTCCTGTGACTATCTAGATCTTTCTTGTTATCCCCCCCATCCTCACCTGGTTCATGGTTAGCACATGGTTTCTGAAGTCCAATTAGTATATAAGCTAGCCACACTGAAATACATGAACTAAAGTATGTGGGAGAGCAAAGGAAACTGGAGTTTTTAGCATCAGGGAAGATAAAAGAGTTTATTTATTGCAATAGAGAAAAAATAATATTGAAGTGAGGATAAAGAATACTAGGAAGATTTGTCTAAGTAAATAGTCATTTGGGGAATAATAAAAGCTAAAGTTTGTGAGGTGAGCACTCATGGTTCCATGCTTATCCTCTCAGAAGGAGTACCGTGAGTTTGGGGTCAGACTGGGATGCCTAGTAAGTTTCAGGACGGCCCACAATATAAAGTAAGACTGTGTTTCAAAATAAATAAATACAAAGTAGAAATTAAAAAAATAAATTTCAGTAGCTGAATGGGTGTGAGACTAGGTGGTTAGATTTAATTTGGTGACTGACCATAGATTAGAAGTGAACGTTTTGGCATGAAGGAGCTATACATCATCAGTCAGTTGTCCATCACTGCATCAAATGTCAGTCAGAGAAAGTCAGAGTAGGAGAGTTCTTTCAATTGAGTTTTATGAACATATGTGAGGGTTTACGTGTATGCAAATATCTCAGCAAGTGTCTGGTGCCAACAGAGTCCAGGAAAAGGCACTGGCGTCCTTGAGGCTGGGGTTATGTGAATCTGTGGACCTCCAGTGTTAGGTGCTAGGAACTCAAATCTAGTTCCTTGGCAAGAGTAGTCCCATGGAAAACTGCTTTTGCTTAATGTTTCTGTGTTTTGGCAGTGTGGTGAGGGAGGACTATGGGGAAGTAGAAGATCAAAACTGTAAAAAACCATGGTGGGGGAAGCTGCTGTCATCTTAAGGTTGAGAGAGAGAGAGAGAGAGAGAGAGGAGAGGGATGGAGAGAGGGGGAAGGGAGAGAGGAGAAAGAAAGGAAAAAAGAAGGAAGGAAGGAAGAAAGAAAGAAAGAAAGAAAGAAAGAAAGAGAGAGAGAGAGAGAAAGAAAAAAGAAAGAAAGAAAGAAAGAAAGAAAGAAAGAAAGAAAGAAAGAAAGAAAGAAAGAAAGAGAGTGAAAGAATGGTGTCCCAAAAGTCTCTTCAAATACATGTCCTGGAGGATCTAGTTGCTTCAACTGTAATCAAGATCCTATGTCCACCACCCCCAACAATGCCATCAGCTGGAGACTAAGCTTTCAATTGCTTTTTAGTAGAGATTCCAGATGCAAATTTTGTAGCACAGTGGCTTTTATTTATTTTTGTACTACATTATACAGTCTATTTTTATATTACTTAATACCTCTACCTCTCTTCCCCTCAACACTATGCAGGAAAGAAAGAAGGTTAGAGTGGGAAGGGACATAGGTCTCTTTGAGCTACTACCTGATCTACCTGATGATTAAAATCACTGGATTCTTTGGGGTTAATACCAGTCTCACTAGAAGTCCAGCAAATGAGCAAACCAGAAAACCAGTAAACAAGTGAACCAGAAGACTGCATCAGGAAGAACAAGCAGCAGTTTGGGGGAGCACCAGCAACTGGAAAAGCAGCAATCACCTTCTACCTTGTGACCCTTTCTCTTCCTTGTAGAGCTTTCTCCTACTTCTTTGTAGAGCCTTTTTCTCTCACTTCTCTGTAGATCATTTTCTCTTCTTTGGAGAGCCTCTTTACTCTTACTTCTTTGTAAACCCCATTCTCTCTTACTTCTTTGTGGAGCTCCTCTCTTTTCTCTTTGTACCTCCTTCTCCTCAGGGCTCTGGCTTTTTTCCCTCCTTTGTAGAGCCCTCCCCCCCCCTACTCCTCTACTTGAGACTCTGGTTATTTATCCTTTTTTTTTTTAGAGCCTCCCTTTCTCTTACTTCTTTGTAGAGCCCGTTGTTCTACTTCTTTGAAGCTCAATTAAAATTATGGAAGGCTAAATTAGATGGAAGGTTTGGGCCTCGTTTTCTTGAATAAATTTCAATATTATGAAAATTTTTCTTATCATTTTTACTTTCTTCTATTAATAATGTGTGTGTGACATGTATGTAGGTGCACTTGGAGACCAGAAGAGGGTGTCAGATCCCATAGAACGAGGATTACAGCAATTTTGAGCAATCTGATATGAGTTCTGAGAACTAAACTCAGGTCATCTGAGGAAACACCAGACTGAACCATCCATCACATAAGGTACAAAATATTCATTTGAAATTTTTTCTTGAAAATTTTGATTGAAGCTGTAATAATTGCTAAGAAAATATAATTCTGCTTGCATTTAATCTCAGCACTTAGGAGGCAGAGGCAAGCAGATATTTATGAGTTGGAGGCCAGCCTGGCCAGCCTGTTCTAAGACAGTGAGATCATGTCTTGAAAAAACAAAACCTGAAATATTAAAGTAACTAGAAAGTACAACGTAAAATTATATTAAGTTCTCTCCTAGGGTCTATCATCTTCTATCTATCCAAACGCTCTTGGAATGATAATTATTCTAAATGTATACAAAATTAAACTAAACAATAATGACCTATCATTATACCTATATAAATATTCTCTCAAATCTCATCGGAGAAGTTATATTTGTAGTAGATGATATTCAACACAGAGAACCTCAACTGGCCAAAGTACAGAGAATTAAATACTGCCAAATTCTCAGCCTCTCAGCCATTGGTGGGAAATACAATGCAACCTTTATTTGAAAGGCTAGGGTTCCTTGATGAAGAAGGATCTGAAAGAATGTAAGTACCAAAGGCAGTAAGTAGATGGCTACAAGGAAACAACATCTTGTGGACATGGCAGGTCAGCTACACATCTCATCTCTCAGTGGATCTGGTGCTATGTATAAGACCTGTGAAAACCTATAGAAGGAAGGGGAAGATGAATACAGTATACCACCCCTACCTAATTAAGTAATTAGAAGTTCTTAGATGTGGGGAGAGAAAGGTCAGTTTTCTCTAAAAGTTTAGCCCTTGATGAGTGAATCACAATTCAGTGGAAGGCCATAAATTGGCTTTGTGCAAAAAAAAAAAAAAAAAAAAAAAAAAAAAAAAAGACAGGAACAACAAACAACAAGAAGAAGAAACAATGATACATAGCTGGATGCAAAGGGAAGGTGGGGTGAACCTGGGAAAGGTTGAGAGTGAATATGCTCAAAACACGTTGTACAAAGTACAGCCCAGAGTCCTAATAAAAAGCAAAAGAACGAAGTAATTAGATCAAGAAGGGCAGAATTTCATATATTGCCAGTGGTTTATCTACTTGATCTTTAATTCCAATAAAAGAATAGCAACTTGGAACATGTCTAAAGAAAAGAACTACCTGGTTATGCCAACTCAGGCTGTACATGCTGCACACACTCTGTAAGTTCACAGATGATGAAACTGCACTGTGTTGTGAACACACAGCTGTGCATCCTGTTCTCTGTAAAATGCTGTGCTAGGGAGACAGATTGCATGTAGGTGCAATGTGTATTTAGCTTGTTCCTATAAAAGACAATTTTATATTTTTGCCATCTCTAATATGGTTTAGTCCATTTTGAAAACTGCTCTTTCATTTCCAAGACAAAAAAATTGGATTGAAGAATTTTTTATGCCATTCTGTATTCTTTTTTGCAAAGATAAAACCTTGTGTATCAGTCTATAAGAGCTCCACACTTAATTATGCTCCTCACAAGTTTCCATTCACTATAGTAAGCAGAAAATGAAACTAGTTAGATGAGGTGTCTCCAAAAGCCACAAAAATCTCTCTGTGACTCCAAAGCCTTATTATCATATAATGTGACAAAGTTCACTGAAGCTTTTGTTACACTTACATGAAATGATGGCTGGAGGAGTGTAAACAGCCAAGAATCACTACTAAAATACAAGCACAGTGAGTAATACAGTGAAAATAAAAGTGTTTATCTTCTGTTTACAAATGCATACAGATTAGTTTGTTACATCAAAAGTAGTTCCTTCGTAAAAAACATTAGTCTTAAATTCCAACAGAAGAGTGGTGTCTTGGAACTTATCAAAAGCAAAGAGATTATCTAGGGATGCCAACTCAGGAAGCATAAGGCAAAGTTTGAAAACTGTCAAGAACAAGTAGAAAAAGCCAAGAAAGTAGTGATTCAATAGTGTCCTAGATGATAGGAGAAGGATTACATGTTATGAAAGAAAAACATATTTACATGTATTGATTGATGTTAGAAGAAATAATGTGTATCAGTGTCAGACACTTGCTTTAGTTCTGCTAAGTATCCTTTTGAAATTCTGATTCTAGATGTTGAGTACTAACATAAGTTCAATACCAACCTTTCAATCTTATTTATTTTTCATTATCTTATTGCTAAGCATACAGTAGCTTATGTTAGAAATCATAGTTATTTTAGCAAATAGGTTAGAATAAGTAAGTTCTTTGGTTTTATTTCAAGATGATAAAAGTTTGTAGGTCTATTCCCTTAAATTAATATTTTAATAAGTTGATGTTCTCACGATTAAAACAAATGTTATAGCACTATGTCTTCTTCTCTCCAAAGTAAAGAGAGCCAACCAAGAGCAAACTTTAAAACCCAGGGTTTGAAAAGATGCTAGAGGAACAATATAAACTGACTCTATCTCACCCTTTCCCTTTTCCCCTCCACTCATTTCTCCTCTTATTCATACACAAGCATAATATCATCATATTTATATGTCCATATTCATAAGAACTCTATTTCTCACTGACATCAAGTAATGGGACCTTGACTTATTCTTTTATCTCATCCAATCCCTACCTGCTTAAGGTTTCCAGGATGTAGTACAGGATGGATTAAACCAGGAAAAGCTGCCACATTCTGTAAATTTGTGAAAAAGAGCAGGGTTCCAAGCAGGAGATAAACAGTGGAGCTAGAATCAATAGGACAAGAAAACAAAGACATGGGTGCCCATAAAGACACTCCACATAGCTTCAGAGGTCCCAGCAACCCTACAGGGGAGGATGAACCAACAAGGGCATGAAAGAAAACTACCAGGGTTAAAGAAGGATTGCATTAAAACATTAGAGCAATAGCTTCCAGTGGGGAACAGTTTTTCACCATGAGTTATATTTGGAAATATGATGAATAGATATGGACAAATGATGCTAGCAGACATTCTACAATACACAGCAAAAATACCCTCTACATTCAATTATCAAGTTAAAATGACTGCAGTGATGAAACTGAGAAACCATGCGCAATGATGAGGGCATGTGGAAGATGCTTGTCTAGGACTGATCATAAAAGTAAGTGGAAATTCTAATTCCAAAGAATATCAAACAGTTGGGGAAGTTCATATAGGACTAAGTTCTGGCTCAATTTTACCTTACAATGCATAGAACAATCTCCAGACTAAAAACAAATGGTAAAAATAAATCAACAATTTTCAAGTAACTTGAGCATGCAAAATACATCTCAAGAAATCATTCAGACATCCCTGTGTCTAATCTCCTAAACCTTGTTTAACAAGACCATTAACAACTTGTAACCATACTCTATAATCCATCAAATGACCAAAGAGAAAAAAAAATTGCCCACCCTAACTTCTGGGAATGGAACGTCACTCTCTTAAAATTGCTTCCTGCTGATTTAGGATGTAGGACGTGTTTGGGGGCCCAAATAAGAATGAAAAAACAGTTAAGCAAGTTAGTATTAACATTTCTTGTCTAGTATTTTTGTACTCAGCTATTTAAATGTCCTGAGAAATATGTAGTCACAAGCTAAACATATTGGGTGGGAAAGTTCAGGGCTTTACTGAAGTCCTGGCTGGGTCAGTCTGTGAGGCTGGACCATCTTAGCTAGCCATTTTGAAGTTGTTCTGTATGTATATTTTTCAGAAAACAGTTATTGAGGCAGTCTGTGAGGCTGGATTATCTGAGCTTCTTGTCTTGTCTTCTTTGGTGTCTGGACCCTTTCCTTCAGAAGTTTCAGTTGTTCAATTGTCCCTGGACTCCTTAGATGGATTCTTTTAATCTCCTGGAAAGATAAGAATAGAACCCTGCCCTAATCCTAATTCTGGGGTTCTACTTTTTTGGCAGGTAATATCTTTCCTAGAGCAAATTGGCTTTTTTGACAACATAAAAATTATTATCTTTCAATTGAGATTTAAAAATTATTTTTTAATGTTTATTTATTACTTAGTTACATCTCCATTGCCACCCCCTCCTTCCACCCCCTCAGAACCACTCCATCCCACCCTACAGCCCCTCTCCTACCCATCCTATCCCTCCCATATGGGGTGTCTCCATGTATCTGCCTCCCTCAGTTCATTAGTCACATGAGTTCTAAGAGCTTCCTCTTGCACAGGAGGTATACATGGCAGTTCCACTAGGGTGGGGTGTCCCACTGACAAATAACCAAGTCCCTGTTCCTGCTCTTTTGGGTCTATTGATTGTAGGATGGTTATCCTATACTATAATGGCTAAAATCCAGTTATAATGAATATATGCCATGTTTATCTTTCTGAGTCTGAGTTAGCTCACTCATGATGAGCTTTTCTAGTTCCATCCATTTGGTTGCAAATTGCATGATTTCCTTGTTTCTGATAGCTGAGTAATATTCCATTGTGTAAATGTACCACAGCTCTTTTATTCATTCTTCAATTGAAGGACATCTGGGTTATTTTCAGTTTCTAGCTATTACAAATAAAGCTGCTATGAACATAGTTGAGGAGATGTCCTGTGGGTTGTTGAGGAATCTTTTGGATATATGCCCAGGAGTGGTATGGTTGGGTCTTGAGGTAGAGTTATTCCAAGTTTTCTAAGATATCGCCAGAGCCAGACTGATTTCCATAGTGGTTGTACAAGTTTGCACTCCCACCAGCAATGTTATTTTGGAACTAAATATATCTTTACCTGTATAAATTTTGAAATCCCAAAGGACAATTCACTTTGAATTTCAGCATGCCTTTTGCAAGTGACCTTTAAACTTAAATCATTATAAATCTTATGTGTCTGCTTCTGCCTTCCAAGGTAGGATCAAAGGCCTGTGCATCCCAATTGTTGGGATTAAACGTGTGAACCACCACTCCTGGATCTAAATTTTTATCTATTTGGACATTGCTCTGTATCAGGCTGGTCTTGAAGTCAGTGATTTGCATGTTTCTGTCTTCAGACATATAAAATTCTCAGTACAAACTAAAGTAATATATACAACATCTATTATAATATACAAACATGTCTAAATGAAGCATCAAAAAGGAGGAAGGGGTAGAAAAGATAAAATGAACTTATTTTCACCCATAGAAGACAATAATATAGGAAGAAAACTTAACTGAGAAAACAAATCCTTGCAAGTGATAAGTAATAGTACTGAACTTGAAGGATGTTATGACTAAATAGGATGTGATAGATAGCTTTTTGTCTACTTGACACAAGCTAAAGACATTTGAGAGGAGGGAGCATCAATTAAGTAAATACCTCGATAGCACAGGGCTGCAGGCCATCCTGTAAGTGATTAGATAGTGACTGGTTCAGGAGAGTCCTGCCCATTGCAGATGGTTCCATTCCTGGGCTGTTGGTGCTAGGGTCTGTAAGAAAGCAGACTGAGCAAACCTAGAGGAGACAACCAGTAAGTGGCACACCTCCATGGCCTCTACATCCGCTTCTTCCTCCGGGTTCCTGCTTCTCAACCTGACTTCCTTCAGTGATGGCTATGATGTGGAAGTGTAAGTCAGATAAACCATTTGCTCCCCCAATTGCTTTGGACATGGTTTTCATCATAGCAATAGGAACCCTAAATAAGACATATGAGAAAGTCAAGTACAATACTACTTACATCTTAACACTGTTAAATACTTTGGTATAAACCTAACAGAGTCTGATAAATTATTAGGAGGAGTGCAACAGAAGTTTGCTGAATTAAATTTAAAATATGCCAAACAAATGGGGAGATAGTCCATGTTCACGACTAGGAAGAACTCAGCTTTATCTCTACAACAGTGCTTGCCATTTTAATTTATAAATATAGTGTAATCTTATGCAAAGTATTGTAAAATTATTTTTTAGATATCAATGAGTAAACTGCTTGCTTTGAGGCAAAGGCCCCAAAATATTTAATATTACACTGTGAACTGAACTTCTGTCAGAAAGTCACATATGTAAGAGTCCATGGACTGTTGAGGATTAGATAGAATATCATAATTGTGAAGAAATAGTAGTTGAAAATCAACAGCAAACATCATAACAAACCATTCTTGATCCCTTGCAGTAGCCATTTAGCAGCAGCTTTGGTGTGTAACATAATATCTTCATGAGGTATAGATAAAATCCTTGAATTATATTCCTAATAACAGACCTCAAGCTTCCAACCACCTATTAATGAAACACTATCTGAATCCTAAAAAAAAAGAGATTTCTCCTAAGTATATAACAACTGTCAAACAAGCTGATGTTCAATCAACGTATTAGGTAAATATAAGTATTCATGACTGTTTTATGTTCTGTGACTATGGAAGTTCATGTAACCTGCTCTCAGATGTAGCACATCTGGTCCAGAATAAGTGTATTTTTAAATTTTACTTTAAAAGTTGTGTTGATTACTGACAGAAAAATTAAGACCAACAAAGCTCTGAGACTGAAATGGACTAAATGGCATAACTGAAAACCGTGCCTTATATTCTTGTTGAAAAATGAAGTCAACAAGAATAAGCAAGTGTTAAAATAATGGTAAATGATTATTGTTTGCATCAAATAAAGAAACCAATGTGGTGGCTCAAAAATATTGTTTCCCTTGAGCCTGGCAGTGGTGGCACACGCCTTTAATCCCAGCACTTGGGAGGCAGAGGCAGGCAGATCTTTGCGAGTTCGAGGCCAGCCTGGTCTACAAAGTGAGTCCAGGACAGCCAGGGCTACACAGAGAAACCCTGTCTCGAAAAACCAAAAAAAAAAAAAACATATTGTTTCCCCTTAAGCTCTTAAGTAAAGGAACCATGAGGACTTCTTTAGGAAGCCTATACATATTCATGTAGGAAAGTATTTTGGTGGGAGACACTTTCCTGTGCATTCTCACTGTAAGATATGTACTACTGAATGTCTCAGTCAGTGTTTATTTCTGTGAAGAGATGTCATGACCACAGCAACTCTCAGAAAATATTCGACTGGGTCTTGTTTACATTCAGAGGTTTAGACCATAATTGCCATGTTGGGAAGCATGGTGGCATGCAGGTAGACATGGTACTAATAGCTGAGGGTTCTACATTAGATTGACAGGCAACAGGAAGAGAGAGACTGGCCCGAGATGGACCATTTGAAACCCCAAAGCCCATCCCCAACAGCATACTTCCTCCAACAAGGCCATACCTACTCCAACAAGACAACATCTCCTAATCCATGTCAAATAGTGCCACTCACTAATTACTAAGCATTCAAATCTATGAGCATATGTAGGCCATTATTATTCAAATCAGTCCACTGAACATGATCAGTTTTAGAACACAGTTGAAGAAGAAAAACTGGCAGATGTATTGTTGCATACTTTGCTTAAAATCATAGAGCATATCTTCAGAAGATGAAAATCAGAGTCAGGAAAAAGTCTGGACATGCCAAGCTTGCATCATAAATGTGGTGGGCAGAAATATTCCTGGACATATCAAATTCTTGTTCCCAGAAACCTCTATTTGATGCCAATGGAGAAGACAATCTAAGGTGCACTAAGATGAGCATTTTCCCCTAAAAGTATATGTCCCACTGAGTTTGTAATAATAATGGTAAACATCAACATATATTATAACCCAGAAAATATGATTCTAGTTTAATTCTAGATAAATATATCAATTGACTAGAATAGAAAGTCCAGATGCATGTTCTGACAAAGGAGAAAAAAACAATGCAATGGAGAAGGAGAGCTTCATCAACAGATGGTTCTGGAAAAATCTTGACATCTACATGAAAACAAACAAGACATAATTGACACACACACACATACACACACACACACACACACACACACACACACACACACACATATATATACACACACACATACACACACACATACACACACACACACATATATATACACACACATATACACACACGCACACACACACATACACACACACACACACACACACACATATATATATATATATATATATATATATATATAAAATGTGGAACATCTGTGTCTAGTGAGATATAGAAAAACATCACCACAGTCATACAGAAAGGTGACTAACTTTACAACCCCAGGCACCTATTCCTTCTACTATTTAGTCTTTCCATCATTTTTGAATCAACCTGCATTTTCAGACAATTATAAAACTGCTTCAGCTCTATTGAGATTAGCTCACAATATTCTAGTATTTTAGATAAAAATACATGAGCACTGTGGGTGTTTTGGAAGACATGTCTTATTGCAATCAGTGTAATAACTTTGCAATTAATTTATGTTATATATCATTTTGCACATTCCTTATTTATTACTGAATATATTCCAATTATATGGATATACCACAACTCAATTATCCATGAACATTTGGGTTATTTTTAGTTTGGAGATAATCATAAATAATGTTGGTATAAAATTTGTATTCATGGCTCAGTCATTAAAGGCTGGGCTCACAAACAAAACTACAAAATTTGTTCAGATAATATGGAAATTTGCTTTCTTTCACAGGTGTGAATAGGGCAGATGGATCATGTAACAGCTTTGTGTTTGCTAATGTGATTTCAATAACTTGTCTTTCTTCACACTCCTTTCCATTACTTAGAGTGGGGTCTGTTGGAACATCTGCATCATAATGGTTAACAATGGTGCCTCCTAGGCTTTAATATGTATTCCCTAGTGATAACGGATGTTGAGAATTCCAGTCATATAATTATTGGATACTTATATATCTTTCATGAAGTATGTATTTAAATCATTTATCCATTGATATTGTTTCATATTGTTAAGCAAAAAAAAAAAAGTATATTTAAATTTGGGACATAAATCCTGAAATATACATTTTCAAATTATTTCTCAATTTTCAGCATGTTTTCATTCTCTTAACAGAGTCTTCCACAGAAAATATTCCTAAATTTAAGGAATCCACAATACCACCATTTTATTTCACAAGTCAAATTTTCTGTTGCCATATTTAAGAAATATTTTCCAGTAGGAGATTATAGATTATTTTGTGTATGCATAATATATATAATATTTTTATTATATATATAGAGAGAGCCACACTAATACGTGTCTCTACACATTTCACAGGTCACGCTGTGCAGTGTGTTGCATGCCCATTATGCCGCAGTAATGCCACTGCATAAATCTTTCCTCAAGCAACAGGATAATTATGAGCATAGGTTGTGTTATGACAGTATCCTACTACCTAGCTCATATCCTCCTTAACCTCATCCTGGAAAAGAATGCAATAAAGCTAAAATTATGCAGCACAAAGTCAGAAGATGAAGTTAAAATGATAATTTCACGTTCTGGAAGGGAACACTATAAACAGAAATGCTAAACAACAGAACAAAGCTTTCTAGAAATTACAGAGTTCAAAATCACGGGAAACATAAGGGGGAGGCATCATTAAATCTAACTGCAAACTGATCTGTGAATTGAAAAGCACAATCAGGAAATGGTAAATTTCTTAAAGTTGTTGCTTTTCTTGCCTTTTGGAAGAAAATTGCCAAAATACAAACTGAAAGGACCATATTTTCTACAGCAGGAAAAACTTAAACACATTCATTTAGAAGTAACTGAGGAAGTGGTTACAGAGAGATTAAATGATGTAGCATAATGAGAAGGAACTTTTATAAATAGCAGGCATACATAGGACCTAGAAGTTTAGATGACAATATGAGCAGCCATATAAAGGTCCATATGGCAAAGGAAGCCTCCTAGACCATTAATCAATCTGTGTGACTTTTTAAAAAGTTCTTAAGCTATTTTGACTGGTAACCCCTTTTTGACAAAAAAAAAAAAAAAAATTCATATGACCTTCATTTATATAGGTATGTAAAGTAGGTATACGAATCAAGCTTTTAAAATATCATCCAAAGAAATTTATTTCATAACAGTTTTGTTATAAAAATAATTTTACAACTTATTAGAAAACAAATGGAATTCCCTCACTAATTAGATGCATGTGCTTATTGAATTTTACGAGAAGAATCAAAGCTCGGCCGAATATGCTGTATAGCAGGAGAATTGAATTAGTTACTTTTATTTTGCTGTGATAAAGCAGCGTTATCAGTAGTGACTTACAAAAGAGTTTATTTCAGCCTATGATTCCAGAAGCGTTTCTCATGCCAAGAAGGCATGTCAGCAAGCAGGAAGTATGGAGTCAGGAACCAAAGAACTACAAGTGGGGAGAGACTGCAAATGTTCAAAACCTGGCCTTGGTGTCTTACTGTCTTTATCAAGGGCACATTCTATAAATCTTCCCAAAAGGTCCCACCAACTGAGGACCAAGTGTACAGACACGTGAGACTATGAGGGATATTTTCCATTCAAACCACATTATGTAAGTGGGTCATCTTGAACAGGTTTTTCATTTGTTTGTTTGTTTGTTGTTTTTTTAGTTGGTTGACATTTTGGTGTTATAACTATCCACTCTCTGCCTGGTGCTACTTTGTCTAAATACATTGTACAACATAGTAGAAATATGTCCAAGGCGATCTCAGAAATAGTTAGAAATTCTGTCCTGATCCCAAGCCAAATTCCTTTTTATTAATAGTAGTACTACTAATGATTATTATGTATAATATATAAATATAATTATAACTACTATTGTTATTAGTGAGAGAAGTGCGAGTCTTTGTTCCTGTTTGGGTGTGGGGGTAAGATTCTAGGGCTGATCTCCAGGTTAGTAGCTCTCATCTTTTGCCAGCTGGCAGCTTCAGCCACTTGGGCACTTTGTCCAGGTTTCTCCTCACAGGCTAGATGGGCTCTAGGAGCCCCAGTGGCCCTTCCTCATCAATTAACTTGGACACCAGCGAAACAGGGCCAGGGGCTGGCAAAAGGATGGGGACCCAGGGGCCTAGAACATAAACCTGGCACTAGCAAATCAGCTGCAAATGGGAAGGTGTGTTCTAGGAGTCAAGGTTCCTGATGGCTCTTCCGCTCCAAAGTGCACAAGGGCAGCAAGGAAGAGTTTTGCCTGAAAGAAAGTCATCATGTGGTCATTCAAGATCATTTTGGGAGAAGTGATGAACACGTAGAAAGTCTGCTCAGGACTCCCCCATGTAGCTCCTAACAAAGTTTTGCAGCCCCCCCCCCCCCACTCACTGGGGTGGCAGAAGCCCTGCAGGATGACACAGTCAGGGAATAGGACCTACAGTGTCACCTTTGGGAGTGCTCCAGTTTCTCTTTCATCTGAGCCTCCCTGAAAGCCTTGGGCACTAAGAGGGCTCTTTCTGGGCACTTCTGCTCACTCTTGAACTGGGCCGAATATCTCCTCACATCATTATAGGTCACTTCAAAGAACTCATCCATATCTCTGCGGGCCAGGGCTACAAGAGATCCACTGGGTCAGGGAAGCACACAACAGGATCTCTGTCAATGAGTGGCTCAAGCTCTTTGTGAGTCTCTTCACCAGACTTTAACTTCGTGGGCTTAAAAGGAACCCCCTCCCACAGCCCCACACCCCCACAACCCCCCCCCACACACCCGGTCGGCACTGACTGCTACCAGAGAAGGAAATGAATAGGGCAGATGCAGACTCCTTTATGCTCTGCTTTGTTGAGCATCTGCTGGCTCTGGACCACTGTAGGGGTTAGATAAATTAGATTTAGAAAATATATAGGAGTTTCTGAAACTGTCTCTTAATTCGGGGCCTGAAGAGCATTATCAGCATGAAGTCAGGAAAAACAGGAAAGACTTAATAGACTGAAAAACAGGAAAGACTCAATAGACTGAAAAACAGGAAAGACTCAATAGACTGAAAAACAAGGTTGAAGTCAGGAAAACAGGAAAGACTTAATGGACTTGAAGAAACAAAGTATCTGGCCTGACATTGTTTTCAGCTGCTAAGTGGGTGGAGCCCAAATTAAGCTGAAACAGAGTTCCTCCTATTTAAGGACAGTGCATGGAGCCCAGAAAGAGAAGAGGCCCCTGATGCTAGAGAGCTCCAAGAGTCCTGCTGAAAAAAGGGCTGGCCATTGATGGCCAGCTCTCTCCCTGAAGCAGAAAGAAGCCGGTGAGCAAAGAAAGCCTGAGCAAGACACCAAAAGGCCAAGGACTGGACCCTGTGGCTCAGCTTTTGCCTGGAGGGGTTTGATCTGTCCGATCAGTGGCCTAGGGGAAACTGTGCCTGGCTTTAAGGACTGAGGCAGAGCAGCTGAGTTCCTGGTTCGAAAGAAGTAAATTGGCCTGCAGACGGCTGAGGTCTCCCACAGAGAAGAAAGCATGAAGCCTTATTTAAGGTGAGACTGCAATAACCAACTTACCCTGACGAACCTGCATCTGAGAGATCCAGAAAAAGGACTGCTAAGTGCGTTAAAGAATCTACAACAAAGACTGTGTTCCTGACGACTGAGGACCTGCCCCAGAGACTATATCATTCTAAAAGGTTATGAAAGTAGTTGTTATAATTATCAATAGGTTTAGTGGATAGGTTAAAGGGGTTGTAGGAATTTATACGATTAATAGATAAGATATTGTTGGTGTTTATTATAAGTGAATTTAGTAAATAAATAAATAAGTGTTAAATAATAATTTAAAAGATCGGTTACAAGCCACCCCAAGGCTGGACCCGAGGTGTTTGCATGAACATGAAGGTTCAGCTATCCTGAACTGAAGTCCCCAGGGTTCAAGGGAAGCAAGGGGCTCCTGGATGCCTGGCCAGTTGGCTTGGAAGAGGTTGCACCTCCTGGAGCTTTGATTCTAACTGCTATGGGCTCCTGTTTTCCCATTGGGTCACACTGCATTATGGAAAGCCTGTTGGCTGCCTGTGAGGCCCAGTGACTGAAGTGCCATGTTCTGCAAGGGAGTTCTACAAGTTGTTAAGTCTCAAATCACAGGACAAATGGCTGAGACGCCCATTTAATATATCTGTGGAGACCTGGCTGCCATGTTCTCCCAGCTGTTTGGCTGGTATTCCTGCTTACCCCTGCACAAGCTGGGAAACCCCTCTGCTCTCCTTCCTCCAAAAACAACCCCCCACACCCCCATCGCCATACTGGGAAGCCTCTAAAGAAAGAAAAGACTTCAACACCCCAGTTCTGTATTGTAGGCAGCTGTCTTAACCACCTCTCTTGATGCTGCAAGTCACCCAAATCCCCATCAAAGTGCTCAGCTATTGACCATATTTGAACACAAACCCAGCTACTAACTACTGAAGGGAGGCTGAGGAATCAGGGGTGTTAATCTGGTTTGGTTTGGCTTTTGGTTTGCAACTAGTTGCAAGCAGAGGAGTATTGATTGTACTCAACAAATCTTAATGAGGCTGTGTCGAATTGTTCCTTTTATCTATTTAGTAACAGTAAAATTTTTAGCACACTGAGATTTTCTATCAGGGAATATTAATCAAATTTGAAAATACCTCCTTTCACAGGCAGGTCTTTCATCAGTAAGGTCAATAAAGTGATACAAGACAGTAAAGGAGAAACCAAATTCGATAATATATCACCATGACAGGCAGCAATGAGAGGTACATTGAGACATAGACTAAGAAGCTGTAGAGGTGAATCATGACAGGAAGGCAATAGAGTCATAGGAAAAGTAAACAACCTCAGATCAGCGAATCAATCCAGTCTGAAGAGTTGGCAAAGGCTTCAAAATCCTAAGGCACTGTGTTACTGAGAACAGCAATAATATAGAAACAGAAATAATACAAAAGTCACATAATATAAATAATACAGAAGCTCTTAAATCTCAGCCCTAAATGGCAGTAAAATTGCTAACTGAACAATGTTTTTATTGTTGTTGTTGTTGTTTTGCTTTGTTTTTAAGGAAAGAGATCTGATGGAAGGTGAAAGAAGGCAAAATGTCACACCAAAACTTTAGTTCTTTAGTCAGGGAACCAAGGATTCTTAGTCTGGGCACTCACTCCTCAGGAATGTTAGCAGTGTAGCACAAGCAAGTGTTCAAACAAGTAAATTAAGAAATTAGAGGAGACTAGATTAGAAGAGCATAGAGGTGATTGTCTGAGGAACAATCTGTTTCTTCTCTCGTCTAGTTTCTGGTAGTGGCAGGAATCCTGGTAATGGCTGTTATCACTCTACTCTGGCTCTGTGACTAGACAGGAGTCTGTTCCTCTGTGCATCTTTGGGTTTGTATCTCAGTGAGTACAGATTATCCAGCATAAGCACTTCTTCTTTTAAGATCCTTAATCCCCTTTGTGGCAGTATCAGGTAATGGTCTTTTTTAAATGCATATTATTTGATAGCCAGAAGTGCTGGGAACTAACTCATAACGTCTGGGTTCAAATATTATTTATCTCACCTGTTACATACAGCTTTCTGTGGGAGGTCATTAAAGGCCTATATATTATCTTACTAATATTATATTATATATAATATATTACAAATAGAACATGTAGAGAGCTGCGACATGCCGCGCCCTAAAGATGGTGCCGGTTTCCGCCTTCCACCAGCCCGATGGTGAGCGCTCTCTGTGGTAAACAAGTCCATATTTGGCTAAGACTGCTGATCTGGCTTGCTTCCGCATACGTGGGCCTCTAAGATAGCACCACGTGGCTTTACTTGATTGGCTGTTCATATAGTATTTAGCCTGTGGGTTGGGTCTGCCTGGTCATTCGGAAGACTGTTTTCAAGGGACCTGAATAAACTGCTTGAGAAGAGCTTTTGCGAGTTGCGTCGTTCTTGCTGTTTGAGGTCGACCCGACAAGAACGAGTATAATCACTATATGAATACAATCAAATAAACAAGACAATATTAATCCCATGTGAATTGAACCTTATAGAATTCTTTCACTGAATCTTGCTGACCCCTTATTACCACAGCAAAACTTCAGTTTCAATTGGCAAATGTATTTTTAACAGAAATGTTGATTGCTATTAAATTCACATTAGTTAATAAAATTAAGGAGAAATAATGAAGACGAATATTATAGAGTAAACCAGACACTATGCCATGAAAAATTTTTGCTGAATTGAGTAATATTTTTTGGAATACTATTTTTCATTAGCTTCAGCTACAAGTCAAAATGCAAGACATGGAAAAGAAACATTTTGACATTTAATCTTCATTATAAATTTTTCTCCATTATATATTTAAGTCTAGTTAATCAACAAAGAAATGTGGTTCTGAAGTATAGTATCTTGCCATAAAGAGTCCCACCATGTATGAATCAAACCACTAATATGGGACTACTAAATGTTGAGTTTTTGGAGAAGGGATGTTATATCACCCACGTTATTGCATTTACACTACAAATGTACACCAAGGGCAAATAACTCCACAGCTGAGATCATAGTAAGGTTCAGTAAGGTAAAGACGAAGCAATGAATTTGGATGAATTTGATGTGTATTTCTATTTCAATATTATTCTAAAAATTTAGGTGTGCATAATTGAAATTTCAGCAATAACTTTATATGTCAACTTACAAACTATAAGTTGTCTCTCCCAATTTATTGCAAGGCACTTTTAACGCAGAGGCATATCACATGATGATAAAGATCAGAGGAAATAGTTTCAAACTTTATAGTAGCTACACTGAAGTTTAATGTGTTTGGAAGTTTTCCTTTTCTCTAGGACTACTGATGGGACTCCCATGCAGGTAGAGCTTTAAAGCAGAATAAGAAATTATCATCTGAATGGTCTCAAAGATTCTGTTGTAATGAGCACAACAAAAATGTATGTTCAATATTTTCAGCTAATGGTCTCCAGGTCAACTTCCCTTAGGACAGAGCTCAAGGGTGGCTTCTAATTTAGTCTGCTTGCATCCACCCCAGCTAATTCACGAGTTTGCTGTAGAATGTGAGGGATGCCAATTCCTTTGTCCTAGTGGTTTCATAATCTGAAAATGAAGATGTCTTCTTTCACATGGGTGTAGTAAACTCTAGAAAATTTTAAAAAGATTACATATCCAGACTGCAATTACTCCACTAAGAAGAGTAATTAAGAAAATGAGTAGGAAAATTTGACAACTCCTTTGGAACCAGTCCATTAATTTCTAAGTCAGGAAATGAAAAAAAAAAAAAAAAAACCAAACAGGAGCAGCCTCCTCACCATCTTCACTGCCTCTTTTAGGGAGGAAGGGATCATTCTGCAATGGACTCTCTCACAGAGAACGAGAGGCCTATGACCTCAGCTTGCTACTATTATGCCAGCATCTGCAGTCATTAGGTTCAAGTGGCATTTTTTAAAAATTATATTCTACAAAAGAGTCCCAATGAAACAATAATTATCATTTAATGGGATTCACAGTGGCACAATAAATATCACTAATTTTCCCCACCTGAGCTCTGAATCGAGTAAGAAAAGCAGATGGGCTCCAAGATGCCATCTTCTTTATGGATGATAGAGGGCATGGCTTTATGAATGGGAAAGTGGGATTTGTGATAATGTACTCCACTATAAAGCTGCCCTTACACCCTATGTCAAGGGCAGAAGATAGCCATTGTGCACCTCTATCCTGGAATGAAGGCTCTAAAATTACAGTGGGGGTATTGAAACAAAATGCTTCTCAGTCTACAGCATTGTTTCTGAAGAAAAAGATGGATTTCATTCCAGGTTTCCCCCATTCACTGAGACCAGGAGAAAATGAGTTTGAGCCCCTCTCACAATGTTATGCTTTAATATTGGAAGGTAGGGTCTTTATTCTCGCCATCTTTACTCCACGTTTTTTAGAATGACTGGCACAGGAAGAAGGAGTGGGTTTTGAGATGTTTCTTTCCAAGCAAAGTATTCTAGACCAGAACAAAGGGCAGTGACCTCTAGTTTAACATTCTTTAATGTCTGACTGACTGCTGAGTATTCAGGAAAGTCGAGCAATTTATGTAGTCTTACATCAATCTGCAGTATATAATCACACCCCATTTTACCTGAAAGTGGATATTACACACTGACTGCTTGATATAGTCTGGCTTCTTAATGAGTTGGCACACTTGATATTACATTAAAAAGCCAGGGACAAAGAAATGGTGAGAAATAAAGGAATGGAACACTGAAGGGACTGAAGGAGAGTGGGATTAAAGGACAGAAATGAAGAGGGAAGGAGGAAAAAGTTACAAGAAATGCACACCTAGGTCAGACAGACTTCAAAAGCATAGATGTTTTTATTCCTGTGTAGTGCCTACATGAGAGTGTGACAGCTGGGCTTAATGAGTACTGCAGGGTTATTACACAGTTAGCAAGGGTGTTCTCCAGAATAGGTGCATTCTTACCACTAAGAATATTCTCTTTTTTAAGGTCTCCATGTTCCAAGTTTTAAGCAGCTCAGACACCATACACACTGCACGCTGAGAGGATATATAGTCCTTGGGCCCTCACGCCACTGACAGAAATGAAATGAATGGCATCTAATACATAATGGTGTTTCTAATCATCCAAAAGATCAGCATGATATGCCATAAATAACAGTATAACTACAATCTCCCATTAGCGGGTTTCTGTTATCCTCTCTCCACACAATAAACATGGCTCAGGTTGTCACTCTTCCACTGTTAGAGATTGATCATGCCACATTGACAAGCACTGATATATGAGATTAATCTCTTTAGCTCATTTATTTGAGGTATGATTCTTTGTTGGGCTCATGCTGGGTAAGCAAACAATAAATATCATTAACAAATCACAGGCAACTTTTGATCAGAAAACTCAAGTAATAAAGAAAAACAATCATAAAGTTCAAGAGATTGTTTTCCACTATTCACGTTTTCTGTTATTTAGTTTTATTTACGAAGACTATCTAAGCTTTCAATATGTTCCACTCACCGCTTGAATCTGAAAGTAACATTTCAAATGCTTTATGTGAGTGGAATAGATGAAGAGCCATCTTTTAAAGTTACAGTGTTGGCAAATGAGGATCCCTCTGTTTAAAGACACTCACGTAAATATGCCACTTGCCTCTGCACTTTAGATTGTCTGTCACATTGATGACAGGGGCTTATGATGGCTCTTTGCTTCTGTTACTGTTTTGTTCACAGGAAGACAGTAAGAGACTGTCTGAAGACAGAGGCCTGGAACAAGTGAACTCTTTAGATCTTTTACACTCTTAAATATGTTGATCTGTGATTACGGGTAAAAGTTGCAATTTCATACTACTGGCATCCAAGGTAGTTAAGTGGTAGAATTGCTGTTATCATCCACTGCCATTGTGAACTACTGCAGCTTCAGGAGTGAAGTATTCCCTTCCTATTCCATGTGCACTGTGGGGTCCCAGCTGCAGTGACATGAGGGACTGCCCCTAAAATCATCATGGTCCTCCACTCTAGTCGAGTAGATCTCCTTTTGTACCAGGAGCTCTCTACAATCAGGCCTATACTACAGTTCTGTTTCCCAACTCTTCACACTAAATCTTAAATCCTGTTTCCTCTGCAAGGAGGTTTCTATTGCTGCTTAAGTAATTACTACAAATTTAATAACTTAAAATATAAAAACCTATCATCTCATAATTTGCTGGATAAAAATTGTACTCAGGTCTCTGTACTATCATGGAGGCAGGCAGAGGGTATGGTCACTTCTTGAGGCTCTGTTAGAAATCTCTTTATTTTCCCAGAGACCATCAGAATTACAGGGCTCGTTCTGTATCCTACTTTGCTTTTGGATGGTCTCATAAACACAAAAGCAACTTAGAGAAAGAAAGGGCTGATTTCACCTTTGAACTCAAATAATCTATCTGAAATGAAAAAGTTGAGGTCATTCCCTGACCCAAAGATACATGTATGTGTGGGAACACACACACACACACACACACACACACACACACACACACACACACA
>CAJQZJ010033927.1:3663730-3677006 GCA_907164525.1 Lophiomys imhausi
ACACACACACACACACACACACACACACACACACACACACACACACATACACACACACCAATAAGTCTTCTGGAGTCTTATTAGCTGTCATGTTTGGGTTTTCAAGCACTTCTTTTTGTTAAAAGTTTAATTTTCCTTGGTTAATACTATTTCAGAGGAGAAGGGAGTGTTTATGTTCCTGGCCACTTATAGGTGTCAGATTTGGGACTGTTATGCCTGAAACCAGAAAACCAGAAAAAAAGTTGCACACAGATATCTCTAGTGATTTTATTCTCAAATACTAGGATTCAAAGGGAATGTATGCTGTACTTGATTGTGACTGTCCTCTATAAGCTCCTGTGTTTGGATCCTTTGTCCCCAGTTTGTAACACTATCTGTGAAGGCTGTGTAATGTTTAGAAGGTGGACTCTAATCTAACTATAGGAAGTGGACAGGCTTTGAGAGTTATGTGGTAAGAATTTTGTTTATGAAAGAGGGTACTGTGATGGAGATGTAACCTGAAGTAATAAATAAACATTAAAAACTAAAATAAAATAAGGAAAAAAATTTTGTTTATTAAAGATAAACAGTTATGAGAATGTGTTTGGTTTAATCCCAGGTGTGAGGCTGCTTGAGTTAAGACCACAGGTATAAACTATTAACTGTGCCTCCTGAGCTCATAGGAATGTGACTTAGCCAGCTGAGCAAGTTTAACTCTGAGGCTTTATAGGAGGATAAAAACAGCTGAAGGAAGGGGGCTACAAAGAAAACAAAAGTTGCTGCTCTCCCTGTTGCTGGTGCTCCCCAAAACTGCTGCTAATTCTTCCTGCTGCTGTTTCCTGGTTTCCTGGACTTCTGGATATTGTTACTATTGAGATTGGTATTGCCCCCAAAGAACCTGACATCCCTAATCAGCAGGAGGTAGCTCAAAGAGAATTCTGTCCTTTTTCCCTTTAACCTTCTTTCTCTCCCACCTAGTGTTGGAGGGTTGGAAGGAACAAAGAGTTGGAAGGGAGGTAGAGGTATTAAGTATAGTAAAATAATTAGAGTGAATATTAAAACAAAAAATAATAAAAGTCACCTTGTTACAGATTTATAGCTGGGACTTCCTTTCTGTTCACTTCTGCATCCTGAGTGTGGATATAATGTGATCAGCCTGACACTGGCTATTTCAGCCATTCTTTCTTCACCAGTCTCCCTTGCCATGATGAAATGATCCCCTCAGAATGTAAGCCACAAAATACTCTTCTTTATTTATATTGATTATTATCAGGTATTTACTTATAGCAACAAGGAAAATAACTAATACAGTGTCCTTCAGTAGGTGAGTGAATAAGTGACTTGTACATCCAAACAATGCATCATTATTTAATGCCAAAAAGAAACTAGCTAATGAACTATAAAAAGAAAAGAAGGACAATTGTTTAGTGAAAGAAAACTGTACAATCACATATCTGAGATTGTAACTATGTGACATCCCTAGATGGACTGTAGAGACATTGAAAGCAAGAACTTTGAGGAGATGGAAAGGGAAAGGGAATAAAAAGTTGCTATACATGCAATTTTTAAAGAATTGAAACTATCCCACATATAAAGTTCATGCATTTGGAAACTCTATAGAATTGTACATCATAGAGTTAATCCTTGTGCAAACTGGGACCCTATTTAATAATGTTCAAATGTTGATTCATCAATTCTAACAAATGTAACAACCATTGCAAGAAGTTTGTAATAGGGAAGACTAAATAGAAGAGAGTGTGGGGGAGTTCTTTGAAATTTCTGTTTTTGTTAATAAATTTAAAACTGCTCTCTTAGCAGATTTGAAAGGTCTCATCAAGACATAATTTATAGCAAGCAAATCCTTTAGAATAAGAGAAAACAGTTAACAATGAAGGATACAATGCATATTTTAGATTGCTAATTACATGTACTTGACTCTAATTATACCATATAATTTTATGACAAGTCAACTCATAAGCCTGATGGATCAGTAACCACTATGATAGAAAAGAAATGCATGAATTAAACTTCTATGAAGGGGTAAATTAAAAGGAAATAAATTTACATGCCACAGCTCTTATATAGTACAAAATAGATTATTTACTAAACCTCAAGACAAACATAAAAGTGGACTAACTAGTAAAGGCACTATGTGGATTTAGTTTTTTTGAGACATGGTCATACTGTCTAGTTCAGGCTAGCCTAGAGCTTGAGTGTGAGGATTTCAAACATGCACCACCATGTTCAACTATATTCTTAATAAAAACAAATAGAGATGTATCAACAAGACCACAAGACTTGTGCTGAACAGGAGAGTTCTGTGAGGATTAAGTTACCTACTACAGATACCAGAACACTATGTATTAGCTGCTTTACCATGCATGTGTTTATGCCAGAAAGAAGGGATCTATGCTGAACTCAAGCTAAGCAGGACAAAAAAAAGCGTTGGGGCTTCTCTATCATTAGTAACTATATAATAACATGAACCTATAAATACCATGATGCTTTTGACTAGTATGAATGAATAACATGAACCAGCACAATGATATCAACAAAGCCAGGGAGATGCTAAGAGATAACAGATGAGAATTAAACAATACCACTGATTACATTTATGGTGTGTTAATCAGCTTTTTGTTATTGCTACTAAAAAAGTAAATTTAAATAGACAAGCTTAATTTATGAAGTGGAAAAACTTATTTTGGCTGACATTTCTGGAGGCTGCTGAGCTTATTTATTTAGCTCTGTTGTATTTAGACCTTAGACCTTTAGAGAGGAAGTACCCCACATTTGGAAGACATGTTAGAGAAAAACTGCCAGCCTATGGCCTCTGAGAAGCAAAGAAGGAAGACAGGATCTGAATATTCCTCTGGGAACACAACCCTATTGGCCCAACTTCCTCACACAACCTCCACCCCCTGCAGATTCTGTCCCCTCACAAAAGTACCGCAGATTGGGAAGTAACTCAAACCACCTGGGACTTTGGAGCACTCTTCTCCAGCAAACATGTTGCTATGATTGAACAACAGTGATAATGTAGTAGGCGTTACTTTACTACCATGAAACTTAGAAGTCCTTTATCTTCCAGAGTCTGTGTTAAATGATCAGGTTATCTGCTTTCCACATAGTTGTCGGTTGCTGAATGTAATTGTTGGTTGCTAAAGGTGATCTATTATTTATCTCCCATGCTTCAACATTTTTTTGCTTTAGAAATCCTTTGACTTTGTTGAAATGTGGTAGTGTTTGAAGGTGGATTTCTGCCTTTATTTCCTTTCTCCTTCCTTCTTTGTTTTGTAAAGTATTTCTAGATACAGTATTGTACTGTTGCTGAGACTGACTCCAAACTCCCTTCTGATGTAGTCTCTCTGTCTGAGACATCTACAGAGACTGGAGATGTATGACTATGCCCCTCTATGGATTTATTTCCATAATGTGCATAAAACTTATGTGCTCATTCATTTGAAAAGCTCTGACTCCTTTCCTCACCAGGCATGTATGCACCTCTATCCTCCCTCCTATATAATGGCAGTATTTGAGAGTCAGGAAGGGCTTCTTTTTGTACATGGATATACTCCACCTGCTCTTTCATCTTGGCCACTTCTTTTCACTCTCATGCTAAAATTACAGACTTTTTAGTTCTGTATAATTCTCTTCTTTCTGACTATTTTCTTTAAATCATAAGCAGTAAAATAGTGAGCAATAAAAAAATAGCCAGAAAATATTGGGAAGGGCGATTTAGTGCTGAGGAACAGAAGTTTGAGAGACAGCATAAGACTCCAAATATGTAAATTAGAGCTCATAAATGTGACGTCTGGTTAGAAAACTGTTTCTTTGAAAACAATGGAAGGGAGCACTTGGAGACTATGCTGGCTTGAATATCTGCATATCTTACATCACTACAGTGAAGATGGTCTGCATATCTCACATCACTACAGTGAAGATGGAGGAAGGCTAGACATTGACCTGATCATCCAGAGCATGGAGCTTTGATGACCTCATTTTATCTTCAAGAAGATGTAAAGTTATTTCTCCAGTTTTCCAAATGTGCAAATTGAGGCTTAGCCAAGACAGCTAACTAGCGAAATTCACATAGCAGCTACTAAATAAAGACCTTGTCACCCAAAGACTCCAATTTTGGTGATTCTTCATAGATAAAGAAAAATGAGCAAGTAGAAAATTGTGTGGGCATGGTATGGGCAGACCATGACGGTACTATAAGGAGGATAAAGAGGGTTAATCAAAGCATTAAATTTGAGAACAGCTGCCCATTAAAGAAACATAATAAAAATGGTCAAAAAGAACTTCACGGGGTCTTAGAGTATGGAGTTTTGTAAAATTTTGAGAACAAAGTCAAACTCCCACTAAAGATCATTCTTTTAATATTTCCCTCTTCTCAGCTGTAGAAAGAACTATCCTACACCAGCTCCCTTCTGACTTACTTGACCATTAGTAACAGAACTACAAATCCTCAGCATGAACAAGGCACAGCTCCTTGGTTTTGGAAGAATCTGAAGGGCTACATGTGTATATTGAGGAGATGAAGCACAGGTATAGATATAAGTATAAAAAGAGTTTATCCAGAACTGTTTTAATGAGTGAAATCTACAATAGCAGATTCCATGGCAGTTACTCTGCTTCAGAAAAGGCAACAGTTAGATAAGAACAGTCCAGTAGGGGAATGAGGCCTTGACTTCCAAACAGATATATTGATGAATGAATGAATTAGTGAAATAATGAATGATTGCTCCCTGTGAATATCATTTCTATCCTAAAACATTATCAGAATCTAAAATTTTAATCATATGTCCACTGGGAAAATTGATATAAGTGAAAGAAAATGTATTAGTGAGTTTAACTAACAAAACCCCAGTTTTCTCACAGGGCATTCTTTGTCTTAGAAGTATTCAACATCAAGAGGCAGAGTTAGCAAGGAAAGTGCAGCCAGATGCATTCAGGAAGTTTCTGTCCAGAAATCTTTCATTGACTGATGGCAGTGGAATTGTGACTTTCATAGCCTACCGTCACGGAAATTCTAAAGAAACTGAAAAATGACTATTCAACATGACAGATGACAGGACTCTGAAGCAGCATTCACATTCTCAACTGCGGTGGCTGCAGTCATTTTCCTTTGGTGATAAAGTACAAGTCTATACCTGAGAATATCTTATTCAGTGCTCACGATCTATAAAACCAAAGACAATGTTTTTTCTCATCAATAGCTCAGGAAGAAAGAGAAGCTGTCCAGGTAAGGAGAAATGAGGCACTGTCACAAACTGAAGTCCTGGCACTCTGCCCAGAAATATATATATATGCACTAAGAACACTTATTCTTTCTACTTAAAAGACTGGAATAGCTAGAAATTGCTCTATGAAGTGAGTATCAACACCCTATATTATGGAGTCAGAATTCCTGGTGCAAACCATGTATGCTTCTTGCTTGTCAGACTATCTAGGACAAGCAAAAACATCACATAAAACCTCAATTTCTTCATCAGTAAATGGCTTTAAATAACTGTATCTTTCCCGATAAGAGTTGTGGTGACAATAAATGAGGTTAACCTGAATGCCTCTTAATTGTATGTGATCAATAGTAACAACTTTCAAAGCACTTTCTTAATATGAGACATAGAAGAAGTAATTAAATTATCCTTCTTTAATGAACGAGTTACTATCTATTGATCTGGGTACCAGGCTCTTTATTAAAATTAACTATTGGGTTGTATCAAATATATATTTCCATTACAATATTATTTGATTTTCTTTAAATCTAAAACTTTATGAATAATCAGCTATCACTGAGCCACAATGTGAATTAAACTATTCACTGACAAACATTAACCAAAGCATATATCCTGTAAACTACAAATAGTATTTTATTTGGCACTTATACTGATTTTCTGCTTCCTTTTTCTTAGATTAGCATTGAGGTTAGTCAGGGACCTCTCAAGCCTGTTTTTGCGTTTAGATCCTCGGCTTTCTTTGTTAGAGCCTCTGTTGTCGTGAATGACTTTCCTGTGTATTCAGTGCAGTGCTGGGACTTTTAATAAAAATCGCTGTGATCTGTCACCCTATCCTTCTCCAATAACTGCTCTTAGCAGGGATAGAATTTAAGAATTTTTTTTCTATTCAGCATTTTTTTCCTGAAAAATGCCACTACAGATATGTACCCCTATTATACAGGACATAACCTAAAACACCTAGTCCCCTCATTTATAAGATACTGCCCTTCTGCACAATATCTTCTAGACCAGAACTCACAAGTCCATAGCTTGACTCTGTGATTAACACAACCCGAGTAGGACTTTTATTTATTTATTTTTTGTATTCTTTTGAGAATGTCATACAAGAATAGTGTATACATAGTATTTTTCTCTCCCCCTCTACTAGTCCTGCGTCCCCTACTTCCCTCTCACAATCTTTAATCACCTCTCTTCTTTAACCACCATTGTTTATTCACACACACATACACACACAAACACACATATACCTTACTGAGTTTATTTAGTGCTGCCTATGTGTACAGGGTTGAACAGTTGGAATTTGGTTCCAAACCTCTTTTGAAGGGCAGTGAAATTTGGAAATTCATGTTCTACCTGAAAACAAAATCAGACTCATGGAATTTAAAAAGCATATCAGTTCATTTTTTAAATTTTATAATATACTGCCAACATACACCAAATGTTTTTCCCAGCATCATTGAAGCCTTGATTGTAAAATTCTTACCTACTACCGTATAACATTCAGCTGTAGTTTTACCACACTTCGTAAATGCCCAATCATCATAATCACTGTGTGTGGTAGGTTGGGCTCATAAAGTGCCTTGATAAGAAGAGAAGAATGGCTAGTCATTCCCCACCCAACTGCTTTAGGGAGACAAGATGAGGAAGAAACATAATTAGTGCTTAAGATTTATTTGACATGGAAACCAGACAGTTTGACAGCTCTAGAAGTTTAATACAAAATTCACCAGAGGAAAACACTAGTATTATTATCCTTTCATCTTTTATATCATTAACTTAAATCCTAGGGTATGATTAAATCATTCAGGCACATAATAGTTATTTGTAGCTGCTGTTCTTATGTAGGAAAGAGTGGAGAATATAAGACACAAAATAAATTGCCACTTCCACAAAATAATTCATGAATTTAGTACTTGATATAGGCTTAATGAAGTAAAATACAGTGAAACTATGTGTTGGAGAGTTAGGAGGCATACAAAAAATGTATCTTATTTTTTGTGTATGTGCTTGACAAGTTATTTATACTTCTCAATCTTCTGATCCTTATAAAATGGGACTGTGATTTCCAATTTGCAAAATTGTTCTAACTGTAATATAATGTGTAAAAGAGTACATGACAGGTATTAAAAATTCAATAACTATTACATGATCACACATGGTAATTTTACAATTAGTCACAAATCACAGATAATCTGAAGTAGAAAAAGATAGGAAAGTTTTCCAATGTGAGGCAGTAGTTTGCTGTAGGAGTTTGAAAACTCACCTGTGTGTCATTATAGTGTTCAGTACAGACTTCTGAAGAGGTCAATAAGCAAATATCTACATTTTTAGGAAAAATATAGGACATACATTTTGCATATATGGGTCTTAATTCCAGGAATAAATCATATTCCCCCATCCTACAGAGAGATGTATGGTGTTACTGGTCAATCAATACTGAAATATCACATCTTATCTCTTGCTACAACTGATAAAAACATAAACTAAGGAAAACCTAGATGTGTGTAGTTTCTAATGTTGTACTCTCTAGTTGCCATATTTAACGCACACATAAAATACTGGCATAGGAATTAAGTATTTAACAATTGCTGCATTATCTCAAGGTTGTCAGGGAAAAACTCTGAGACAATATATAAAATTTTGAACCCTATTGGAGAGCTGGTACTTGTCATTCCATGTCCTCTGCAGAGATCAGGGCTTATCTGATGTTCTCTCTGGAAGCTTCCACCTTGTTAGGCACAAGTAAGTGTAAGCTTCTCTACTAGAAGGTCCAGGCTAAGTCACTTTCCAGAGAGAAAAGAATAAATCACGGGATGGGATCTGTTCCACAGAATATGTAGGAGAGGTGGGAGAAAGGATTATCTCCAATTTAAAGTTCTGCAGCTCTTATGATAAGCATGCAGGAGAGAGAGATAGATAGATAGATAGATATTATTTTGTGAGGACAATATAAACCTTGGGCAATGGGAGGGGTTTTGGGGTTAAATTCATTTGATTAGCTGGGGCTAGGAGTGCCAGGGATACTTCATTTACATGCAGTATCATGGTCCTATCATAAGAAAGGGAACATAGTATCTAATTATCTATGGGAAGCAGCAGGTAAGGGAAAAGCTCCAGGTATGGTTAGAGGCATGGACAAAGGTCATTGGCTTAAAGCTTAAAGTACTTAAGATATTTCATCAGCATGGGAAGGTATTTCTGAACTGGTACTTACTGAACTGGTCTCTTATTGGGAGAAAGGGTTGAACCTGTAATTTCTCTAAGGACTATGACATTCCTCAGATAGAGCCTGTGGGGTCCAGCAGTCTGGGAACCCCCAGGTAGAGGAAAGAAGACCCGATGACAAAGGAAGTCCTTCATTTTGCACCAATCTCAGGAGGGCTTTCCTGTAATGCCAGACTTCACTTCCACCTTAGCAGCAGAAAAGTCCAAAAGGTATTCAATGTACATTGAATTCTACTCACATTACCATGTGAGTAGAATAATTGGAGGTATTCTTCAAATAACTAGGAAGAACACACTTATTGCTGATAATTTTGCTATTTGATGAAGTGGCACATCCCTTACAACTGTGTGATAAGCAATTAAAAACTGAAAATTTCAGGCAATTATTTTAGCATTGCTCAGCTAACCAAAATCTCTGCCATGGCTTACAAGCAGTACACACCACAAAGTAAACACACAGCTGTGTGCCCTAGAAAGAGAATTTGGGGGCATCCCTTTGTGAAAAACCAAGGTAGAGAAGTCCTTTAATTTCTTGGATCCAACGATGTATTTTGTGAGATGGAGGATTATTATGTTAGTTTCTCTTAAAGACACTAAACTCTCTCCTCTAATTGGTATGCATGTGTGAACATTTTTGACACATCCTAGATTGAGTTTTACTACTCATTTCTCTATATAGAAAAAAAACTAACCTTCATCCCTTTAAGTGAGTAACATATTTTCCATACTTTCATATAAATGAGCCAACTGTGGTATACTTACTATATTTATACAGCATATACTAAAACAAGACTAAGGTCTAAAACACCTCACAGAGGAACCTGAGCCAGCACACAGTGTCTGCATACTCATGGGTATGCAACTCTTAGTCTGGTAGCTGAAACAGTCCCAGTAGGAAGATGCTTCCTACTTGTGCCAGCCAAAATACTCGACACAACATTAAGGCAAGTAAAACCTAAGAACTTCAAATGCCCAATTCACAAAATGGTAAGAGGGAACTTCTTGTGCCTAGGAAGTGCTCCATCAGTGTTTATTATCATCTTTGCAGTGGGCATTGCAGGGAACAGAGTCGTATTTATCTACACTGTGGGCATGAGAAAACATCTCCTCCACAGAAAATCTATTCTAGAAGTTTCAAGATTCATTAGTGAATACTGATGCTTCAAGCCTGTTCCTTTAGGGAATGAAATTGAAGAATATCTTTGTGTTTAAAGATGTGTCCTCATGTTCAATCTTCTTGGTCCTTCTGTATTCTGAAAAGACAGGCCAATAGTCTGAAGTTCAGACCACTCTGATTCTCTGAACCTGTATTAGACCAGTCTTTTACAGTCTCAGGATGCATCATACTCTCTGAGTTTACTTTTTGGGCCCTCTCTCATTGGACTAAGGGTTGGAAAAGAGAGTGTTTACACAATTAGGATGTCTGGATTAAAAAAAAACAAAATAAAGAAATTCTCATTTAATTTTAATTTCAAATAACAATTGATGATACATTGTATAGAACAAATTTTCATATATTTTATTACCTTTTTTCTTTTTTTCAACACTTATTTATTTATTCAAGTTACTTCTCAATCACAGTACCCTCCCTCCTCTCCTCCTGGTCCCACCTTCCTACCCTCTTCCCCCTCTCCCTCCTATTCTCTTTTTTTAATTTAAGGTGTATCTTTCCCCCCAACATCTCCCCCTTTTAGTCCCATAAAAGGCTTCTTTTCTTATAACAATAAAACATTACAAAACAATAAGAACAATTAGGCAAAACTTATTTAAAAAGTAAATGTGGACTGGACATTGGGAATGTATGTTATACCTTATAATTTTTATAATAATTTTTGCCTAGTATTTCCCATCTTGTATATTTAAAATTATATTCATTTTTATGATCATTCATGTATGGCATGCATCTTGAGGTCAAGTGATAACCTGCAGGAGCAACTCACTCATTTTTTTTTTTAATTTAACAGACTTCTACATTTTCCTATATAGGCTTGGCGGTATTTCCCATTCTCCATATCTTTTAGTAGAAGATGAGACTCTCTACAAAGATGCACTTCCCTTCCTTATCTGCTTCCTTATTTGGTATAAGCACAAGAGTTAAAAGTAGGACATTTTAGCTCTTGAGTATTTCTTTTGAAAAATATACTTGGTATGTCCCAAGTATTTACCACCTCCAGTAGTTACTTAACATGGAATTGTACTGTGCCCATAAGACAGTACCTAACCATAAGTTTTTAAATTAATCTTCTGTTAAATAAACACAATGAAATGTGTCTTTAAAGGAAAGAAAAAATGTGTAAGGCCAATTTTATTTTCAGGAACTAAAGACTTGGCCTCAAGTGCTCTGAAAACAGAAAATTTAGATGTTTCTTATTTTGTAATTTTTAGTATAGAGCTTCTGTTCTTGAAGGAGCATCAACCCTGCTCTTCCTAGAGTTTTCTTGGTTCAAGGCCATTTTACACAACATTGTCATCTCAGACTGAACCCCTGACCCAGTGCTGTTCAATGACAATTTATACCTGAGAAAAATCAGAGAAACAAAACTTTTACCTTATAAGCTACCAGAGACATAATGGCTCATATTTCTTGCCTCTGGGAGAAAATAATTCCAAGGTAGCTACAGATGCAGCTGAGGCTCTGCTCTAATTATTTTTATTGTCCAGCTGCTGCTGCTGACCTTTCACATACAAGCTGATCAATTATTCCTTGTTTTTCTAAATTGGTAAATTTTATTCTTTTCTAAGGTGTGTAGACCACAGGTTCTTTTACCTTCCTGTCAATAGATAGCATAAATTTTAAACTCAATATGTCGTATTATTACAGTGGGTGTCTAAAAAAAAAACTACTGAGGATTTTACAAAACGCCCTAGGATAGGGGAAATTCATACTTTAAAACAGATTTACTAAAGTAAAATTTAATCCTATTTGGAAAATATGGGGAGGAAAAAGTCAAAATATCACAATGGATGTAGTTAATACTTGATCATACTGTACCCAAATATATCACTCATTAAAAAAGAATTTATATTGTCCTCTTTCCCCCCTTCTAAGCCCCATCCTCCCAACCTCTACCCCCTAACCCTTCCATCTTGCTCCTCTGGAATGGAGTGACCCCACATAACAGTCCCTCGCCCCAGTTCAGACGTCATATGAGGGCCAAGAGCCTCTTCATACACTGGGGGCCTACAAGGCAGTACCAACAGTGAAAAGTGTCTCATTGCTGGGGAGGGAAAACTAAAAAACAGACCAACAAACAAACAAACCAACAAAAACTAACAACAACAAATGAAGGAAAAAAAGGCTATGTCCATGTTCCCTTTGGTGTGTTGGTTGTAGTACAGATATCCTGTACTATATAGCTAAAATCCTACTATAAGTGAATAGATGCCATGTGCATCCTTCTGAGTCTGGGTTAGCTCACTCAGGATGAGCTTCTCTAGTTCCATCCATTTGGCTGCAAATTTCATAATTTCATTGTTTCTGAGAGCTGAGTAATATTCCATTGTATAGATGTACCACAGTTTTTTAATCCGTTCTTCAGTTGAGGGGCATCTGGGTTGTTTCCAGTTTCTAGCTATTACAAATAAGGCTGCTATGAACATAGATGAGGAGACTTCTTTATGATTCCATGAGGAGTCATTTGAGTGTATACCCAGAAGTGGTATGGCTGGGTCCTGAGGCAAAGCTATTCCAAGATTTCTAAGATATTGCCATACTGACCTCCATAGTGGTTGCACAAGCCTGCACTCCCACCAGCAATGGAGGAGGGTTCCCCTTTCTCCACACCCTCGCCAGCATGTGCTTCATTTGAGCTTTTGATCTTAGCCATTCTGACAGGTGTGATATGGAATCTCAGAGTCGGCTTGAGTTGCATTTCTCTGATGATTAAGGATGTTGAGCATTTCTTCAGGTGTCTCTCGGCCATTAGGGATTCCTCCTTTGTGAATTCTCTATTTAACTCTGTCCCTCATTTTTTGATTGGATTATTTGGTTTCTTGGCATTTAATTTCTTGAGTTCTTTGTAGATTTTGGATATTAGCCCTCTGTCAGATGTGGGGTTGGTGAAGATTTTCTCCCAGTTTGTAGGCTGCCGTTCTGTTTGGTGGGGGGGGGGAAAGAGGACAATATGATGGAGATGTAACCTGAAGCAACCAATAAATAAATTTATTAAATAAAAAAATCAGGTAACAGGTTTAAAACACTGTAAATAAATTAAAGGTTACAGCTGTTCAACCTGGTTTTATAAATCACCAAGAGTTGAAAAAACTAAGGTAAAATACATGAAATGCGTGGGGTTAGCCCATACCTTTAACTTCAGCAGAGACAGGAGGAGCACTATAGAGTTAGTTGTCTTATAAATTCTAGAGTTACAAGGAACAGGGTGGTGATGGTGCACACCCTTAATCCCATCATTCAAGAAGAATACACCCTTAATCCCAACACACTAGAGACAGAAACAGGCAGATGCCTGAGCTCAAGGTCAGCCTGATAACAAGCTCTACATAGGGAAAAACTTTGATCCAGGGGAAGGGGAGCACATCTTTAATCCCTTCAGTTGGGAACCACAGGTCTTGATCCCAATACTTAGTATGCAGAGACAGGCACATAGGATCTGGGAGGATTTAAGTTTTAAAGCTACATACAAAAGGCATGATCAATGTAAATAAATTGTCCTTTGAGATCTCAAAATATATACACTAAAGGTTTCTTTAGCTCCAAAATAACAAAATAATTTCTTCTTTAATCCAAATTGAAAGATAATACTTTATATATTGTCAAAAAACCAAATTTGCTCCAGGAAAAATATTACCTGCCCCCCCCCCCCCCCCCCCAA
>CAJQZJ010033927.1:3684636-3698394 GCA_907164525.1 Lophiomys imhausi
TCTCTCTCTCTCTCTCTCTCTCTCTCTCTCTCTCTCTCTCTCTCTCTTTCTGTTTCCTGTCTATCCAGATGTACAACTCTCAGCTACTTCTCTAGCACTATGTTTGCCTGTGTGTCACCAAACTTTCTGCCATGATGATAATGGACTAAACCTCTGAAACTGTAAGCCAACCCTAATTAAATGTTTTGCTTTATAAGTGTTGCTGTGGTCATAGTGGTCCTTCACAGCAATAGAACATTGACTAAAATACTTTCATGCCTGTGAAAGTCTTTGTTAGTCAAAGCCCATTCAAAAGTACAGATCTCATCCAGTGTTAATTAAAGTAGAAAATCTAAGAGTTAAAAGAGATGACATTAAACAACAAGGAACACTGAGCCAACCAGTAGTTGGATTCCATAACAAGAAGCTACTCTACAGTGGTATAGAACAGAGTGGAAGAGATATTACAAGAATGAGAGAATGAAAGTCAGGGGTTCTTGACCAAACCTCAATTTACCTAAATTAAGTGACAAGTTCATCAAAGTAGGAGTTATAATTTTTTGTTGTTGTTTTTCCATTGGCAAATTGTCCCCTTGATAGGTAACAAAGTCTATGTTTTGAATCATGCTTATAATAATAAGCATGAATTCATTCTTGAAAAACAAGCCACAAGTTCAATCAGGACATGGTTGTTAACTCCTAGTACAGCACACCTCTAATGCATCAATGGAAATATCTTGCCTGGCAAGTTAATATTGTAGCTTGAAGAGTGGTTTAGACCACTGATGTCCTTATCCCACGGTAGCCAACATAGCACCATCCAGCACCATGGGAGCCAACCAACAGAATCTTTTAGAATCTTTTAGACCAATTCTAACTTGTCTTTTCAACATGTCCTTTCAACATAAGTAGTATCTTATCAACTCATTCCAGTTAGTAATCAGTAAGAATGGCAAGAGCCTGTATTTATTGGGAAACCGCACTCTTGAACCTTTCTGACCAAAGACACTTATGGAGGTGTTCCACATTTTGGACTGGGAACCTAGTTTAGTGTCCATAGTTTCTAGGACCCTCATTGTCTAGTATTGCAGAGCATCTATTTTTAAACTCTAAGTTTTGTAGTGAGATTACCAGATAGCAGATTTCTGAGGAGTTTTCTCATACCTTCTTCATTCTGTGTGAGTCTTCTCTCATCCACACCCTCATCTTCTCCATCCATTTCCTATGTGAGCCTTTCCAAATCCAATAAACTCCCTCTCCAGCATCATTTAATTTATATGGTATTATCTCTTCTGCGTTAATGATCAGCCCCCAGTCCCCTTTTCCATTTTATAGTTTCTTGAGTTCCTGAGGTACTCCAAAACCAAAGAGTGGAAGTTAGTATCAACATGTGGAAGAAAACATGTAGCATTTGTATTTCTCGGCCTGGGTAATTTGCTTAGTATAAATTTTTTTTCCTAATTTTGTTTTATGACTGCCTGAGTTCCCATTGTTTGTATTATTATATTTCCATTATTTACTCATCCGTTGTTGGACATTAGAACTGATTCCATTTCCTTGTAATTATGAATACAGTGACACTAAACATGGATGGGCAAGTATCTCTGCAGTATGATGCAAATTTATCAGGGTATATGTCCAGGGGTGATATGACTATGCCCCAAGATAAATCTATTCTAGCTTTTTGAGGAACACCCAGAGTCAATTCCAAATCCATTAGATTTGTATACACAGTAGTATGTAAGTGTTCCTGTTGCACCACATTCATACCAGCTCTTGTCATTTGATTTTTGGTGATATCCATTCTGATTGGAATAACATGGAATTTTAGAGTAGTTTTGATCTGCATTTCATTGATGGATAAGTGTGTAAGATGCTAATTTTTATGACTGTGTCAGAGAAAATTCAATAATAAGTGATTCCCAATTTGTAGTAGTCTTGCTCAAGAGTTTTATATTATTGAAAATGTGAATGCGTACACACAACTATTATAATCACCACTTTCAGTATCCAATAAGTTATAGGAGCTATTATGGTTTTTATTATAAAATATCATTTGTTTTAAAAAACTTTTCTCAACTCTTGGCCAAATCTGAACTAGTTTAGGATGTGGTGGGTTCTGTGTATGCTTGTAACTGGTAGTATTTTCAATGTTTAGTAGGTTCACCAGTGTATAGCTCGATCACTACTGGACATGCACCTATACTGCATCTCTAAGCAGAACATCTTATGTATCCTAATTTCATGGGAGCGTTTCTTGGTATATAATACACTTTTCAGATGCTTTTTCTCTTTAAACCACTTTAATAAGCTGTTGTCTCACTGTGTTTTTCTTCTACATATTGATCTCATATATTCTCAATATTAAGTAAAAAAATCAAAGTAAACTCACAATAGAGTCTTCTGTAAGAATCATTTGTTTATAAAGAATTATCCTACTCAGCTCCGAGAAATATCAACACAGATACAATAAAAGACCTCTGGTGTTATTCAACAAATTCTGTCTGAATACTGACCTTGTGACAAAGGAGATACAAAATCAATAACACATATGCGTTAAAGTGTAAACTGATCGGGGAGATGCTATTTATCTAAATATAAGATAAATAATTGTTTAACTTTCTAAGCACCCAAGGATCTTGAAATGGGCTGCATGAAAAATAAAGTGGGCAGCCAGCAAAAAGAGAGTAACCTCCAAAATAAAGGTCAAGATTAGCTGGAGTGAATTCATATGAATGAACTGCTGTATGAACTGCTGTATCTTTGTTACTTCTTCAACCAGTTGATGTTGACAATGACCTGGCCCAAAAAGCAATTGTGTAGCCAAGAAAACCAATATCAGGCAAAATTATAATTCCAGATATTCATAGGGAAGAGTTCTATTGAAGAAACAGATTTTATGAAGCACTGGGCAAAAAAAAAAAAAAAACCCACATTGTATAAGCACAGTTGCCTGAGAATTCTGACTGGATAGAACCTATGAACAATTTGACTTAGCCAAAAAAGACTCATAGAACTATAAGGAGGATTAAATAGGATAAACTATATATATACAGTACCTGATATGAGTTGAAATATATTGCTCTCAAAGTCATATATTGGCATATTGACTCCAAATTCCACAAAATCTGACCTCTTTTGCAAATAGAGTCATTGAAGATGTAATTAGGTGAGACAGTCCAATTCAATATGATGCACGCTCTTCTAAAATGTAGAAGGCAGTAGAGAGTACCATTATTCTCAGCTGCTAAGAAATGTAAGAGTTGCAAATTATCAAAGATAGAAGAGGATGAAACAACTCTTTCTCAGAGCCTTACATGGTGCCACCCTGTGGTTAAGTTGACCTTAGACTGAGAGCTTCCATGAACAAAATACTTCTGTTGAAGATGTCCAGTGTATGGTACTTCCATTGCCAGGATGCCTGACAAATCAGTACAAAGACTAGGAGTGACAAGGACAGAGTTGGAATCCACCTAATTCTAGTACATTGTCATTTTCCTGTGTCCATAGTCTTCTGACAAAGGGATAGAGAAGAACATGAAGAATCACACGAAAGTTTCAATGTAAGCTTTCAGGCTACAATTCTGCATCCCTATTCTAGTCTTCAGCAGATAAAGGAGAGCAAATCAAAAATCTGAGATGCTTGGGTACTGTGGTATCTAGAAAGGACCTTATCACAGGATTCTTAAATTCAGCTGGCTATTCAAATGACAAGGAAGACATGTGGTCAGAAAGAATGAAAACAGTTTGGTATCAGAAACAGGATATCATACATTTTTCGTTTATTGGCCATCCATCTTATGTTCAAGCACTGTGCTAGCCAGGTGCAAAGCATAGACCAGAGCTGATACATACCCTCCAAAGTGAGCGGGCCACACACAGGCGACAGCATGACAGCAGTGTGATAGACTTGGCAACAGCTCCTGAGGCCGGAGGCCTAGGGACACCACTGAATTTCTATGCTATGTGGTGGAAACTCGAGATGTATTGCAGGTGGCCTCTAAATGACTTCAGCTGTGGGCTTGGCAAAGGGAGAAAGAAGCAGAAAAATAATTTCAGGGACCAGGAAATGGAGACAAAACCTCACATCAGGCAATAGATTAGAAGAGGAGCACAGGCGCAGTGAAAACCCTTTTTCTAGGCCATGATCTGGCAGGATGGGAAGTGACACGTCAGGAGGAAGAGCCACAAAGCACTGTGATCATGGTGATGTTGCTAGTGGACTTTCTAAGGCAACAGGGTTTAACGTTCCTCTTCCTGCCTGCCAAGGGCTAAAAATGCCTTCAGTAGAATAGATGCCAGCAGAAACATCCGATTAGAATGACATGCCTGGCTGCCAAAACCAAGGCATATTATGATAAAACACATGTATAATTTAGAGAGATGGGAGAAGCATACAGTTTTCAAACTGAATTATAAAGATAGAGTTCTGATGCCATTGTGGAAAGTTTTTGATTCATGGTACTGCCACGTTAATATGTTTACGATTCAAATAATAAAGGTATGATCACCATTTTAAATGCAGCTAAGAATTTATTTACATTTTATCGGAAAAAAATGATAGTGCAGAGATAGTAGGTGTTATATACCTCACTATCTTAAGGAACCCATTCGTTTCTCAGACTGGATTCATCCTCTGAATCTTTGTACTCAAACACTGAAATGCCTGAATAAACAAAAGTGTCAGGCAGATCGTACCAGATAATACAGGAACAGGTAAGGGAAGATGCTTCTTTTCAGTGTAGTGTATGATGGATGTCTTATGGTGAAGGCAACCCTACCCTCGATTTGCTATGATTATCACAATATATGTGTTAGAAACAATAAGCAAGAACTTCAAACAAAATGCTAACAATTATTTTATAAAGTTCCTCCACCAATTCCAGACCTTTTAAAACATGAAATATCTTGAAGAGAGTGAATAATGAACCCAGTTAGAGGATGGAACATGCCAGATTTCATCCCCTAAAAATAATCTCATATAATTAGCAAATGGAGATGTAGTAGTGCCCAATTTTAAGCAACCAATTTTTAAATATGTAAGGGACAACTTGGGCAAAAATATTTTTTTGATTTCTTACTCTGAAGTATAAAACACTGCTATAGATTCTCATTGTGAAAATTCATTTTCTAAATGTGATGTTTAAATGATGAATGTAAGATTGATATAAAAATGGTGATAAAAATGTTGTAAAAATTATAAGAAAGAACTGTGAAATATCCCGGTGGATAAATATGCTGGTTGTGCAAGCTTGGGGACCAGCATTTAATCACAGAACCATATAAAGGTGGAAAGAGTGAACAGACAATAAAATTTTGTGATCTCTTCTCCACACTTACACAATGGTGCCAACACTCACACATGTACATATTTCTCTCTCTCTCTCTCTCACACACACACAAGAAAGACAGATAGATGAATAGATGATAGATATTGATTGATAGACAGATAGATATAGATGATAGATAGTGTGACAGATAGACAGACAGACAGACAACTTAAAATGGATGATGAATTTTTTTCTTGGTTCCAAAATGTTGGTGATGATGAATATTCAGGAAGCAAAACCAGATGCCTATTTTTTGTTTATGTTGAAACTAACCTGGAGCCAATTCTGAACCTAAGACACATCTATACAACCAAAGTGTTATGCCAGTCCTTTCCCCATTCCAGCTTTAATGGTCAGCAATGGAGAGTGACATTTGCTGAAAACATTTTGCAGTTTGACTCATGGTATATGACAAAACCATTGTAGGGATTAAATTCTTATCATTTCTATCATTTCAATATGATTTGATGTTTTTAATTAAACTAACCAAAGCTGATGGAATCTGCCTAATTTATATTTACGCCCACTTTGTGCTTTCATGATTTGTATTCCTTAAGGTAACTTCCCACTGTAACTTCTGCAGCCATGGCCCTTTCAATATCTCAGGAGTTTTTCCAGAATAAATTTTTCTCTCTCCACACTTAGAGAACATGTGCAATGCTTTTGTGACATATGGGCCTGTCTACAGTAATTAATTCCTAGTTTGTCTGACCTAATTGCTCCATGTTGGCAACTGTTGTTATTTTATTAAAGGTAACTTTTTAAAATATGAGCAGAATATTACCAAAATGGTGGCTTCCCCCGAAGGCACACAGTTTATCACTGATTTTTTTAAAATAAATTATTAATTTCTCCATGTACACTAAATGTTTTCTAGAATGCGATCACAAAGGCTATTGTATGATCCCACTTAATTCATCTTTTTAATTATATTTATGATTAGTTGTGTTCCAAATCTATTGTGGAGGCGGATATTAAATTCAACTTTCTTTCTTCATGCTATGATATGGTTTGTTTTGGTCATACTAGTAGGTAATGTAGAAAACTTCTTCTATTTTTCTCCCTGTGTAAGATGGGTCAGTGTTCTTGGCTCAGCCAATAACAGAAGCCTTTGGTCTGATCAAAATTAAAGCACTTACAGTTGGTAGTTAAATCTGAAGTTTGCCTGGATTTTATTCCACCATCCTCCAGTTAATTCAAACCCCAGAGTACTAGATTGTGATAAATTTGTTTTGAGATACAAACAGTATAAAACTTGGTAGTTGTCACACTGTCATAGTATAGAGGTTTCATGACAAATCTCTGAGATGAGTTTAATTTGTTACTTTCTAGATTTCTAAGTCACTTTAAAAGCAGTCTACTAAATCATATGTACTGTCTTATAGAAGGCCTTAATTCTAGCCCTGAATATTATGTATTTAAATCTAATGAGTGTATGTAAATAGAAAAGTAGTTATTTTGTGAATTCACACTCATCTCAGAGCTGTAAAGTGTTATTTTTTTCTTGATAATTTTAAACATGTATATAATGTATTTGATCAAATCTATCCCCTTTCCTTTATATCCAGTTCACCCCTTATCCCACACGTACCACTTTCCTTTCACAACATTATTTGCTTTTATGTTTATAAACTCATGCAGTCTACTTAGTACTACCTGTGTATGCATTGGTATCAGCCCACCTACTGAAGCATGGGTAACTTCTCAGGGACCATATCTCTAAAGGAGATGGACTGTCCTAGGCCTAGGAGTCATCAACTGCCAATAGTTCATTATCTAGAGATGAAGCTTCGTGAGTTTCTCTCATATTCATGTTGGAGTTTTTACTGGCAATCTAGGTCTTATGTATGTAGTTACAGCCACTGTGAGCTCCTAAACGTGGCAGCCCTACTGTGTTTCACAAACACTGCTTCACTGCAGATGTCTACTATCTTTGGCACTTACAATCTTTCCACTTCAACTTCTTAAACTCTTCAAGCATTAAGGGGATTGATGCCATACAGATGTGATACAGATGCTCCATTTTTAAATAACCCTTGTTCAGTCTCTTATAAACTGAATGTTGACCAGTTTTGGATATTAATATTAATCGTCATCTACGGGGAAAAGAAAAGCTTCTCTGAGGAGTGATGAAGATGCACTAGTCTACGGATATAAAGATTAAAAGTTAAGGATAGTTTAATACTGTACCTATTCAGTAGAATGATAGTGTTAGGCTCTCCTTAGTGTGTATGACCTGGCTAGCCATGAGGTTTGGGCACAGGCAATAGAACCAAAATATGTTGATTTCTCCTTTAACACCTATGCCACTATTGTCCCACTGGGCATAATGTGCCAGACTTGTCATTATTTTATCTCTCAAGATTTACAACTGAGTAAGAATGTTTATTACTTTTCTCTTTTAATTGTATAAGTGTATATGGAATCTTATAGAAATATTGAAGCCAGTTATAAAGGATAAAACTTCCAGATGTGTGCATGCTTGTTTTCTCCATGTCCTATGGCTGAGGTATGTTGACTATTTGGCAATATTGTCTTACTAGTAAGTTCTGGAATGTAACCAGAGAAAGCACAGTATTCTGTAATATTTGGGAGCTCTCTGGATAAGTTCAATTGTCCAGAATTATTAAAAAAAATACCTTCTTACAAATGAAAAATATGTTGGATATATTCATACAATGAAACATAAAATAACTTTAAAGGTGTGTTGGATAAATGCACAATGGATACAGTGGAAGGAAAAAGACAAAATTATATAGAACTATTTGCATGACTGAATTCTCCAGATATATATTAACCAAGAAAATGAACTATAATTATTTACTTAAAGTGTGATTTCATTTGCATAAAGAATAGGCAAAAATTATGTTCCCTAAAAATGTGTATGTCAACAATCATTCTGAGTCATAAAATAATAAATCCATTCCCATAGTAGTCAGGAAAGCTTAGCTCTGGGACTGGAAATTGAAAATGATTTAGAGTTGTGTGCAATATCATAAAAAAAGTTGAAATTTTTTTCAGTGATATGGTCACACTGTTCTGTGTTTCATCACCTTTTTTTCAAACTACTTAACTTTATGTAAAATTCCTGTAAAATTCTATATTATGCAATTGAAACAGATAGAAGTAGGAAAAGCTAATAGAGAAAGAAGTAAAGACTGGGGAGCTTTTCAGAGAGTTATATATAGAACCAAAATCTTCTTATAGGGAAAGGTTACAAAGGACTGAATATCTGAACTGCTACCTCATGGTCACCGGGTCTCAAGAGGGTTTCCAGAATTAGGAAGAATTTGTTAAGGTTGTATTAACCAGAGAGGATTGATAAGTTCTTTCAAGAAAAATAAATAAATAAATAAATAAATAAATAACAAATAGTTGGCACAGGGAACATACCATTTCAGTCTCCAAGTAGATGCAACTCTTGTTTCCCTTGGCTGTGAATCCATAGTGGATCCCAGACTACTCATCTGAAAAACTCATAGAATTTTCAGAAGAAACCATGTTTAAATATGCCACCAGTTGTTTAAGTACATATCACACCTCTGTAGACCTGGTTTGTGTTTTAGAACAAAACATGTGTGGAACTCTAACCATTGAATACATTCATATACAGTATTATATAACGGTAGTGCCTAATTTATTACATATACAATATTTAGTAAACTAGACTACACTTTAGATGTTTTCCTCCAGTATTTAAAAGTGCAGGATTGTAAGTAAATATATAGTGAAATCACACAAAGGAAACTACATTTTCTTTGGACATTTGAATGAATCTTTGGAAAGCTGAGTAAATCTTTGATCTGATAATAAATGCATCAGGTGCATGGGAAGGAAATAAGACAGAATAAGTATTAAAAATGGCTTCATCTTAGCAAAGTGGAAGTTCAACTTATCTCACTAATTAAATTAAGTAAAAAGTAAAACTTTGCAGAAAATTCTTTTACCCGCTATGATTCCTATGGTGGTACATTGACCAATTTGGTGCAGCAGATATGACATTCCTGTTTCTTCTAAGTGTGGCCTATATACAATAACTGAGTTGATCATAGCTAACATTCTACAAAGAGGACATTAAAATGTAAGTAATGATATTCAGTAAATCACAGCATTAATATTCATTAAAATATCTTTGAAATTTTGAGGAAATTATCTGAATATCTCCCTGAATATTTTAAGAGAGGTTTTTAAATACAATATAACCTGATTATGGTTTTCTCTTAGCAAATCCAGATCCTTCCCCACATTCAAACTCACTCAAACTCATACCATTACTTTCCCTTTCTCATGAGAATACAAAAAGGATTAAAAACCTACAATAAAATGAAACTATATAAAAATTAAAACAAACCAGAATAGAACAAAAGAAGAAAACAAATAGAAGAAAAAGTGCCAAAGGAAAAGGTCAAAACCCACACACACAGACACACATAAACACACACACACACACATTTGTACATATAGAGTCCTATAAAAACAGAAAATTGGAAATCATAATATATATGCAAAGAATCTGTAAGGAAAACAAAAAGTACCTTGAAAACTCATGAAAAAAAAAAAAAACCTCCAAAATTACATTGAGTTTTGTTTTGTGCTGGCCATTTTATCTGAGCATAAGGCCTGGCATTAAGCATGACCCAGTGAGACTGCACTACAAAAACAAAACCTAGCTTTTTTTGTGAGACGTTATCAAATAGAGGTACCTCTGGGTTAGGGATATGTGCTTGTTGTGTCCACTTCCCTTCTCAGAGCTTAGACTATATCACGCTCAGACAACTGAAGACCCTGTAGTGTACAGTCTCTGTAGCTTCATATGGGCATAGGCCCTGCTGTGTTTGGAAGGCCTTGTTTCCTGGTTGTCCTCCATCCCTTTTTGGCTCTTATATTATTTCTGTCTCCTCTTCTATAGAGTTCCCTGAGCACCCCTTCCCCCTCATGGCTGGATTGATGAAGACATCTCAGTTAGGACTGAGTGTTCCAAAGTTCCATACCCTCTTTGTGTTGCCCAGCTGCAGGTCTTTGTATTTGTTCCCATCTAATATAAGAGGAAGCGTCTCTGATCATGGCTGAGCAAGGCACTGATCTAAGAGTATAGCAGAATGTTGTTGAGTCATTGTGTTGCGACATTCCTTTAGTAGAACAGGATATCTGGTTTTCTCTAGATTTCTGGGCTATCTAGTCTTAAGTCCTTAGCCATTTGAACCGTGTAAAGGATGGGTTCCATCTCGTGGAGTGGGGATTAAATACTGTCAGATATTGGTTGGTTTCTACCACAAGCTTTGTGCCATTACGGCAATAGCATATTTTGCCAGCAGATTATCATGATAATGAAAGGGTTCGTAGTTAGGTGGCTGTTCACCTTTCTCCTTTGATAACATGTAGAGTATCTTCCAATACCATGAAAACTAATCAGCAGGAATGAAGGTTCTAGGTAGGCACCAGCTTGACTTCTCTATATACAGTGAGTTGTGTGTTAACTGCAGGAAAAGAACCTCACCATCAGTTTGTGGAGAGTAATCAATAGCTTTGGCAAAAACCTGTGTTATTTGTCCCCATAGATCCCCTTTGTCAACAACTCAATTATATGTAACCCATTGTCAGAGGTTATATTTGATTAAAAAGATGTACAGTTGGGGCTCTGTCTCCTCATTATTTGACAATATCATTAGGATCACCTTCATGAATGTATATACTTTAGGAAGCTCCTACTGTATTAGGTTTCCATACTTGTGAGTTTTGAGGAAATTTTAAGAATGATTTTGAAAGGTAATGTCATTCCTTGCATGTCATGCTATTTGCTCAACTCACATTACACACACTCTTCCAAAGCACACAGCATAACCATAGCACACTAAGTTAAACTCTGCCCCTCAATGCTGAGAAGTGACACCCTTTCATATCGCTTCACACTGTCCAAAGAAAGATGTTAATCAGTATTTTAATGCATTGTGAATGAAATGATCAGTAATATAAAATTCTGAACACGTTAGCCATTACAGCTCAGACTGCTGTAATTTCAAGTTACAGATTAACTACAGAACTCTAACAATGCCAAAAAACAAAGCTGCAGAAAACTTTATCACCGATGAGTCTTAAGTTAGTTTAACAATACTTGACTTAGTGTCCCTAAAAACATAGGAGCTGACTCTGAGATGCCACTTCAGAACCCACGTGTTCGCAAATCATTACTAAATGTTGTGTGAAAACCTGTATTTTGTCATATGTCATCAAGCAAAGGGCATGAAAATAAGACTTGCAATGAAGATGACAAATTAACATAAATGACTTTCCATATATTTTTTCAGAGTTTTAAACTGTATAACTTTTCAATGTAAGTAATAATTTCTTTTATACTTTACCAAATTTTTTTAAAAAACATAACAACACATTCACTTGGACTCTCATAGCCCCACTGGCGCGCGTTCTCTCTCTCTCTCTCATCAATTTTTTTCTTTTTTACTTCTTTTTTTTATTCTTTTATAAATACTTTATTTTTTTTCTTCAAGTTACATCTCAGTCACAAACCCTTCCCTATTCCACCTTCCTATCCCGCCCTTCCACCCTCTTCCCCCCAGCAGCTTCCCCTTTCAGTCCAACAGATGGTTCCTTCTCTTATAACAGTAAATACAAGAGGGTGTTATAGATCTAAGAAGATACTTTTAAAATTGTTTTGCAAGTTAGTATGAATGTTGAGTCAGATATAGACCTTTAAACTCATGGAGATGGTTAAACAGTAGAATGTTAAAGTCAGGGGCCAAATATGTATAAACTGGACATTGGGAAGGTATACTGGGCCATTTAACTCATAAATGTGGCATATTTATATCTGTTGTTTTGTATTTTTATAGAGTATATCACACTGTAGCCCAAGCTAGCTTCAAACTCACTTTGTTGGACCGGCTAGTGTCAAACTCAAGCAATCCACTTACCTCACCTTCCAGAATATGGGATTACTGCCATAAAATACTACAGATGTAACCACATCTTATTTTAGAAAAGCATATATTAAGACAACAGTTGAATCTGTCAAACAGATTAAAATAATTGATTTTTTCTAAGGCTATTTGTCCAGTATTTTATAAGCAAGCACTCTGTCTTTTGTTTCTCTTGAGTGATACATATTTTCCCTATTATTTCACTGTGATTAACACTGAAAGCTACCTTTCTTATTGAAAGCATAGTTAGACCCTGTTTCTATTATTTTCCCTATTAAAATTGTCTTAGATTCTGCTTGTGTTTGATGTCATTCTATTGACTCTCATCTGTGAATTTATATCTTGTCCTCTCTGTTTAAGATCATTTTTTCATTTCTTTTATGTATTGGTCACTTTTGTGTTAAGGTGAAAAAAAGACTGAATGTTGAGATTATGCTACTTAATATCACACTTGGACCAGCTTCCAAAGGAGGGAGGATTTATTTGGATTTAAAACTTCAGAAGATTCAGTCCATTTTCTCTTGGCCTCCTACACTTGGGCCTACCATCTTGCCTGGAGGAGATATGACAAAGGAAAACATTACTTCATTACCAAGAATGTAGCAGACAGAGTGAAAAGAGACAGTCAGCAATCAGAAGTTCGTAAGAGTCCAAATTTCTACCCTCAGTGACCTACTTCTAGCTAGACCTCAGCTCCCTAATTTCCTGAAGTCTGTTTAAAATTGTGTCACCAGCTGGAGACAAACATTAAAGCATGAGCCTTGGGCTATTCAGATCTGGACCATAAGACTAGTTCTCCTTAGCAATTTCTTTTACATAAGCCATATATCAATATAGCAATTTCTGTGTTAGTTAACCTAAATTCACTATCACAGATACTGAAGAAACCAACTTATAAACAAAAAAGTTTACTTTGACCCACAGTTTGAGAGAATTCCATCCACTAGTAGTTTTTTGGATTTTGTGTTTGTTTGTTTTGTTTTGTTTTCTGATTTGAGATGATCTATTATGTTGGGAATGCGGCAGAGAAAAACTGTTCTTCTCATTAGAGAAGAAAGGATGAAGACAATAGAACCCTAGAGTCCCACTGTCACCTCTCAAAGGGCACCACCAGTGACCTATTACTTCCTACTTAGACCTTAAGCTTTAGCTCTTCCCCTTTAGCATATTGACCTTGGAAGACACTTGCAGTCCCAATCACAGCACTTTAATTTCTTTAATGACTTTTGACATATTGTTATTTTGTTCCATGCTGCTCCAGGGCTTACTCTCTACGTTTTTAACTAACCAGAATCTACCTCAGATTTCTGTTGCCTTTGATACTAAAAAAAAATTTCCTCTTTTGGTTTTTCTTATTCATTGCAATTTCCATTTTTGTTTACTGCATTCTGATAAAACCTTCATTTTCTTACAATGTTTCTTTGCTAGGGACAGATTCCCTCTGGTGGTTTTCTGTTTGTTCTGTATTGTGTGTGTGTGTGTGTGTGTGTGTGTGTGTGTGTGTGTGTGTGTGT